>JAGXJF010000570.1:0-82589 GCA_019208055.1 Stipa capillata
TCTGTGACATCCCACACTGATAAGCCTTTGGCGGCGAGATTGGCGATGTCGTGAACGAAGGCCTTGAGCTGCTTGGTCTCCTTCGGGGCCTCCATCCAGCACTTTCTCGGGATGGGAGCCAGGCCTCGGTAGTGGACCCGGAGAAAGGTGGGGGCTGGCACTGGAACCACCGGAATGTTAGCCCGACCACGACAACTTCTAGGAAGAGAAAATGTAGGCGTCCTTCTTCCCTTCCCGGAGTCGAAACCCCGGCACCGCCGACGACTCCTCCACCACTGACTTTCATCCGGCAGAGGTTGTAGAAGAACCTCCACAGCTCCAGGCTCGGCCGGATGCCGAGGTAGGCTTCGCACAGATGTACGAGACCGCCAGCATCAGGACCGAGTTCGGATTGAGATATGTCGGCGTTACGGGGCCCAGGGTCCCTAAACCGCTGGCGAAGGCCAACTTGACGCCACGTCACCAAAGACGTGGAAATTAAAGAAGAGGTGCCCGAGGCTCACCCCGAGCACCGTTCCACTTGGCTAAATCAAGGGGTGCCCCGAGTCGTCCTTGATGGTGTTTCCGAAAGGCCCAAAGGCGAGCTTGGTCCCCGCCCAGGATGGAGCAAACAGAGGTGCTCGGGGGCTCACCCCGAGCACCCAAAGAAGAAGTGCTCGGGGGATCATCCCGAGCACCAAGGGCGACCCGGTCCCCGCCCGAGGCGCCGAGTCCCTCGCCCAAGACGAAGCAGAAGTGCTCGGGGGCTCACCCCGAGCACCCGAGTAGAAGTGCTCGGGGGCTCACCCCAAGCACCCGAAAAGTAGTGCTCAGAGAGCTCACCCCGAGCACCAACAGCGACCCGGCCCCCCCTCCGGGGCGCCAAGCACCTCGCCTAGATGACGGAGCGGCCTAGGAGTGGTGCTCGGGGGCCTCCGATCTCGGGAGCCCCGAGCACCCCTTGAGGGCCTCTCTTCAATCCGCGTGGCCCAGAAGGGCTCTAGGAAGGGCTCCCGAGGTGCCTCAGCCTTGGCGGGACGGTCAGCACTATGCTCCCCCGAGCACCTCCGGCGAGCTCTCGGGCTGTCCCCGAGCTGCTGGGCCCTCGGGCATCCCCCGAGCTACCAGGCCCTCGGGCGTCTTCTCCGCCCTCGTGGCCTCGATCGTCGCGGCCGGCGGCGGAGTGGGGGTAGCCTCCGGCGCGGCCCCTGTGGGACTCAGCCCTTGGGGTCGCTTCGGCACCCGGGGCAGCCTCAGTGCTTGGGGTGGGATCCGCACTCGGGGTGGTCCGAGCCTTCTTGGACCCCCTGAAAAAGGAAACACAAGGAAGCCCGGGTTAGCACCCGAGCAGTATACTTGGCCACGTAAACGGAGAAAGAGTCTCTCGTCTTACCTCGGCGAAGAACCCGTGTACTTCCAGCGGCCCCTCAGGACCTCAAATCCCGGGCCCGACGGTTGCGGCGGGTCCTTCCTCTTCTTCCCGGCTGCCGCATCTGTGGGCGGCCTCCGTGCTCACCGGCGCCGGGCCTCCGGCCGGTGCCGATGGGCGCTGCCCCGCCCAGAGCTGCTGCTCCCGGCTGCCGCATCAGTGGCGGCCTCCGTGCTCACCGGCGCCGGGCCACCGGCTGGCGCCGGATGGGCGCTGCCCCGCCCAGAGCTGCGGCCCCCGGTGCCCGTCGTCCGCTGGCCGGAAGGCGGAGGAGGGGGTGGCGGCGGTGAAGGTGGCGGCGGTGAAGGCGAAGAGTGGGGAGAGGGCGGCCGCGGCTTCTTGCCCTTCGGATCTGCGGGATCCTCACGGGCGGCACGGGTCCCCGAAGCCCCTGCGGCAGGACCTCCGTCGGCGTCATCGTCGTCTCCCAGAATCCTCATCGAGCCGGCCGTCTTCCGCGGGTCCACCGGCTTGATCCCCTTGGGGTCGAACTCCGGTAACGTCGCGCGGATCGCGTTCCGCTGCGAGTTCGTGCAGAGCGCAAGATCCGCCCGCGGCAATTCACCAGCTGCGACATCTCCGGTGCCCAGAAGGATGCGCAGCAGCGCCTTCAGCGCGTCGGGAGAGAAGTCTCCCGCCTCGCCGATCACCGTCCGGCCGATGTCCCGCGAGCCGGTGTACATCCAGGCCGGACGGCCCCGCTCCCGTAGCGGCGCCAGCCGCCGCCAGAGAAAGTCGACGACGACCATGGTCGCCATCAAACCCTCGGCCCGCAGCTGTGCAATCCTCTCCACCACCGGTCGACAGCAGATGATCGTTCTCCGGCAGATACTCCCACGACCTCCTGTGCGCCGGCGCCGGCCCGTCGGGAAGCAGGATCTGGGCGTGCGGATCAGTGGTGATGTAGCACCACTGGTTGCGCCAGTCGTCCCACTTATTCCACAGCTCCTGCGGAATGTAATGGTCGCCGATCTTCTCCCGGAGGCGGAAGTTGCAGCTTCCCGCGGCCTCCACCCAGTCGAGCCTCTGCTCTTCCCCGCCGACCGAGTACGAAGAAATGGCTGGAAGAGCATGACCGAAGGCATCACGCCCACGAACATCTCGCAGAGGTGGGCGAAGATGGCCAGCATCAGGACGGAGTTGGGGGAGAGATGGATGAGGTGGATATCAAACTCCGTCAGCACTTCGAGGAAGAATGGTGAGAAGGGCAGCATCAGGCCCGCTGCTAGGAAGCTGGCGAAGATCACCGTCTCCTCCGGCAGCGGATCCGGCGGGTATGTGGCCGGCCTTGCCGTCGCCGCCCCCTTCTGACTCTGCGAAGGCAGCAGCTTGTGCACCCTGTCCATGCTTTCTTCGTTGAGAAAGCGGGACTTGGGGATGATGGCGTCAGGGGCGGGCGGCGGAGGAGCGCGGCGTCTCTCGCGTCTCGGCATGGCGGCGGCGTGGCGTGGAAGACGAGGAGGCGAAAGGGCATGCGAGCGGAGAAGGCAAGGAGGCGAAAGGGCGCAGTGAAAAGGAAGGAGGCGTTTGTGCAAAAAGGCGAAGGAGTTGAGGAGGCGCGAGAATGGCGAGCTTTAAAGAGAAGAAATCAAGAATTCGAACCGTTCCGTGACGTGGGCGGCGGTGTCAGTTCTGTTTCCCTGACAGGGCGCGTCCCCCCACGTCGCGCGGGAATCAAGGCGCCTTTTTCTCGTTCGGCAGAGGTGCGCGGCGCCCCACGTTGTGCAAAAAACGGGGCGGTTCCCCCGTTCGGCTTCCAAATGGGCCGGCGTCTTCGTTGGCCCATAGAAAGAAGGCCCCGCCCCCAGTCTCGTCCATTTACGGGCCATCATCTGGTGGCTGGGCCGGGGGCTACTGTCGGCGTTACGGGGCCCAGGGTCCCCTAAACCGCTGGCGAAGGCCCAACTTGACGCCACGTCGCCAAAGACGTGGAAGTTAAAGAAGAGGTGCCCGGGGGCTCACCCCGAGCACTGTTCCACTCGGCTAAATCAAGGGGTGCCCCGAGGCGTCCCTTGATGGCGTTTTCCCGAAAGGCCCAAAGGCGAACTTGGTCCCCGCCCAGGATGGAGCAAACAGAAGTGCTCGGGGGCTCACCCCGAGCACCCAAGAAGAAGTGCTCGGGGGATCATCCCGAGCACAAGGGCGACCCGGCCCCCGCCCGGGGCCCGAGTCCCTCGCCCAGACGAAGCAGAAGTGCTCGGGGGCTCACCCCGAGCACCCGAGTAGAAGTGCTCGGGGGCTCACCCCGAGCACCCGAGAAGTAGTGCTCAGGGAGCTCACCCCGAGCACCAACGGCGACCCGGCCCCCCTCCGGGGCGCCAAGCACCTCGCCCAGATGACGGAGCGGCCTAGGAGTGGTGCTCGGGGGCCTCCGATCTCGGGAGCCCCGAGCACCCCTTGAGGGCCCCTCTTCAATCCGCGTGGCCCAGAAGGCGCATTTAATGCCTGCGTCAGGGGCATTTAATGCGTGTGCCAGGTGCATTAAATGCCCGTCTATTCCAAGTCCTTGCGGACCAAGGGCGGTGTCCTGACCGGTTCCCATCCCCCCAAGTGATAAGCCCTGTCAGCTATCAGTCTTGGAGGGAAATGGAGAGGTCTGACACCCCTTTTTGACTTTAAGGACTGCGTTTCCGCACGTCCATAGGCATGCCCTCTGCACCTGGTCCGTGGGGCCCGGGTAGTTGCAGCATAGCCCATGTCAGGAGACGTCAAATCTTCATCTCCTGACACGCCCTCATCATGAAGATCCGGTTCCCAACCAAGGCGTGACCGGCACTGTTCCGCTACAGTAAATCTCAACCACCGACGTGGCTTGCCCATGCCGGGTTTCTTCCGCGACAAGCTTCATGGGCAAGATATTTATCTTTCGGCCACTGTGGTAACCCCCGGATATATAAGGGGAGAGCCACGGCCATGCAAAAGGGAGACGGATCGGAGATCAAGAGATAGGAAAAAAGAGAGAGCTAAAGATCGGCTCCAGTAGAATTGATAAAGCCCCTAGAGGAAGAAGAACAGGGGGCTGGCTGCTGTTTCCTTGTAATCTCTCCACAAAACATCAAATACACTCAAAGCAGGACGTAGGGTTTTACACCTAGAAGGTGGCCCTGAACCTGGGTAAATCATGGTGTTCTTTCTCATTTCCATATCCTGCCAAGCTCTAGCTCCGCGTAGCTTCGTAGATCTCCGCCTCCCCGGCCGAATCCCAAAGGGGGTCCTTCCGGACCACCGATACCGGCGTTTGTACGTCGACAAGATTAATCAACTTGATCCCATAGAACTGGAGCACGAGGAGGAAGAAATGTGAAGGTGGGAACTGGAGTTCGCACCTGAAGAAATCCGCGAAGACGACGACCCAGTCCGTCTCCGGACTAGGAACTATCTCCTTCACAGCCTCCCAGAATGGTACGAACACCTCCGGGAGGATTACCTCCTCCACCACGAGTTTCTTGATGGCGGCGGAGTCCATCACCGAGGCTTCAAACTTGGGGATGACAGAGATTTGCACCCCCGAGGTATCTCCTGATGGCTTCTTGGGCTCAGGGGACTTCTTTGTGGCGCTCTTTTTGCCCATTTCCGCTGGATGATCGGAGGCGATGGAAGCAAAAAGATTTGGGCGCGAGGAAGAAGACGGTGGGAAGGCTAAAGAACAAAGAGTTTCTCTGACCGAGCGCGGTTAACGGCACGATCTATTCCATCGCATTTAATGCGTACAGTTGCTTTTCCCGCATACAAGACGTTGCGCGGGAAAAAGAGGGTCTGACAAACCCACGACCCCTACAAGCACGCTGCGTTACGGCTAACGTCAGCCGAACACTAGCACAGAAAAAGGAAAGATTCTTCATCAGCACGCGAAATTTCCGCCACGACGGTTCGGTTTTCTAGAAATCCACCAGGCCAACGCGTGTCCGTCATTGACGGGTCAGATTAAATCAGAAAAGCTTTTGGATTTCTAAGGACTATTTCGATAAGGCTATCACGACTACTCGGTAGAGATTGTACCTACTCGGAAAAGTTCTCGATAAGGATTACTCGGTTCGCCTACTTGGAGCTACTCCCTGAGAAGGGCAGATTTTATACAGAACAGTCATGACCTCACTTCACGTACTGATGGGGGGCTTGACGGTGTATAGTACGGTATCCCGTATATTAGGAAGTATCCGCATACGATTCCCTGGATTACTGGAGTATACCACGTACCCGGTAAGGATTCTAGGATGGTAATGTAACGGTAAGGAGAAAGGATACCTTTAAACTAGGAAGTCAATCCCGACATTTAAGGGAAGCCAGAGTTCTACTCGGGCATAAGTCCATGTCCAGTACGGCTAGATGAACCCCCTATAAAAGGATCAGCAATCCTATAGGGGAGGACAGGTCAAGTTAGATCCAAGGGAGGCAAGTTAGATCCGAAGGCAAGTTAGATCCGAGGGAAGGAAGATCCAGAAGCCCTAGCTTATTCTTACGAGAAGATCCACCACTTCGAAGGAGTCGAGCTTAGCGAAATTAGTCAGATTAGTCTACGATTAGGCCTAGGATAGCCACTAACCTTCATATCCCTTTTAAGACATTCTCCAGTTAATATATACAAACAGGACGTAGGGTGAAAGAGCATACAGGCCCCTAATTGGTTTTGATGGTTAATGGCAGCTCAAACTGGAACTAATGTTTACAATGAGTGTAAGCAGGTTTAATAGGTTCTAGGAAGAAGGGTCATCAAGGAAAAGATGACCACCCAAAAAAGTACAAAGGTGGTTTCTAGGACAAGGGATTAGCTGTGCTAGGCAGCTGTGTCACAGCTGTGAGGAAGCCGGTGCTGTGCAAGGGGTTGCAAGCAAGGTGATGGTGGTTTGATGCGTCAAGGGCATTTAATCTAAGCTTGTGTGGGTTGAACCAGACGTTTGTGAAGGTGATCTGAAGTTTACCTGCTGCAAGGCTAAAGGACTTCCACAAGCAAAGGAAGATGCCTGATCACTCAGGTACTCGAAGAACAAGCACGATTCAGTACTGGCGATCTCTTCAGAGTAGCCTCTCCAACGGAGACGTACCTCTCTGTAAAGAGTAGAGAACTTCGGTGAAAAACACCTTGTCTCTCTGAGTTCCTTCTACATTACTTTTAGATATTCATTAGACTTGCCTGCCTGTGTTGATCATTCATATCTTGTTCATCTATGATTGATTACCTTTACACCTGTGTTAGCATAGCTGTGTCTTAGTTGCTGAATATCATATCTCTTGCCTGTGCCAGCTACCTGTTACATAGCTGATTAACTTGCTTATCTGTTCTAAGGTTTTAGCTTACCTGTGTTAGACATCTGTGTGACAGCTAAGTGTTAATTTGCATATCACATATTGCATGTGTCATTCGCCTGTCTCACAGCTAGCTTATCCTAGCAATCTGTTAAGGCTTAAATTGATAACCAAAGTTAAAACAAGTAAAAATAGTTAGCCTCCTATTCACCCCCGCCCCTCTAGTCGGCATCCTCAGTCCTTTCAATTAGTATCAGAGCCGGTTGATCTTTGATTTGGCCTAACAGCCGGAGTTTAAAGGATGTCGAGATATGTGGGTAAAATACCTGTCTTTAATGGATCTACCTATGCCTTCTGGAAGAGAAAGATACAAATGCATCTTATCGCCATTGATCCAGATGTGTGGGAGATTGTGTCTACAGGATACAGGTTGGAGAACGCCACCACCCCTAGCTTGATTGACAAGAGGAACATTCAGAACAATGCTACGGCTACCACAACAATATTCATGGGTCTACAGGAGCATGACTTCAATAGAGTCAGTACCATGGATTCTGCCAAGAATATCTGGGAATACACTGGAGCAGATCTATGAGGGCAGTGACACTTTGAAGAAGTCAAAGAGAAGTCTTCTGGAATCAAAGCTGGAGAGATTTGAGTATGAGCATGGTGAAGACATCAACTCTCTGTTTTCAAGACACCATCATCACCAACCAGCTGAAGGCTCTAGGCTCCAATCGGGTTGAAGATGAAGATGTGATCAAGAAGTTTCTGTCAGTACTCTCTAAAGCCTACAGAATTCTTGTCCTCATGCTTAAGGAGAAAGATGGGTTCGACCAGATGAAGCCCACTGAAGTGTTAGGAAGGATTCTAATACATGAGATGAAACTTAAGCAAGAAGGCAAGCAAAACTCTTCCCCAGCTGTTAAGAAGAATATTGCCTTGAAGACCACTGCTTCAACTTCACAAATTGAGAGTGATAGCAGTGAAGAACTTGATGAGGAGATGACCAGTGGAGAAGAGAGTGAACTTATTCTCCTCACAAGGAATTTCAGAAAGTTCTACAAGAAGAAGAAGCAGTTTGGGTCAAGTGACAGATTCAAAGGAAAGAAACTGTCCAAAGACAACAAGTGCTTCGAGTGTGGCAAGGAGGGCCACTTTGCTGCTGATTATCTAAGCAAGAAGAAGGACAATCAATACAAGAAGAAGAAGGACTTTCATGGAAGGAAGAAGACCTTCAACAAGCACCCAACTTACTCCAAGAACAAGGCCACTGCTAGAGCCTATGTTGGATAAGCTTGGGTATCAGATGACTCAGGTTCAGAGAAAGAATCTGAGGATGAAGGTCAAGTTGCTGGAACTGCCATCAGCATGACTGATGCACCCAGCTGTGACACAGCCAGGTCACACGGCTCCCAGATCAACACCAAGGCTGATCAGACATCATCTACTTCTACTCCTTTGTGCCTTTTGGCCAAAGAATCTAAGGTACTTACTGAAGATGACTTTCCTGATTATGCTGAACTAATGGGCATTCTGGAAAGAATAGTTAAGGCCTACGGCAAGGAGAGGAAGGAGAATATATCCCTAAGGGCTAAACTCAGGGAGCTGAGAGATTCATATGATGAGGTTACTGATGACAGCGAAAACCTCAGGCTAGACCAGGAGAATCTGGAAATAGCCCATGAAAAGCTCAAGGCAGCTCATGAATCTCTCATGAAAGAGATGAGGAGCTTAAGGCAAAGCATTCCATGTGCATTGATATTTCCTCTACTATATCTACTGATGCACCTATGCATGCTCCTACTGTTATTGAATCATGCTTAAACTGTGCTAGTCGTATAAATGTTCTAACTTCCACAGGTTATGTGATTGACAATTCAAAAGAGGCATCAACCTCTATTGCTACTAACTCTGTGGATGCAGATGAACATAACAAGCTCAAAGAGGAGCTTGAAGAACTAAAAAGGCTTATGAGGAAAGGCCTATGCACTGCCAATATTGGCATGCAAAATTATCAGCTGATTAAAGCTAAGATGCTCAGAAAGAATGATGGCCGAAAAGGCTTGGGTTATATTTCTTCTGCAGATAAAGATAAACTGCCTGCTGCCATTAACTCTAATTTTGCAGCAAAATTTATGAAACAGGTAGGTACCAATGACAATAACTATGTTGGTCATATGCAGAGAAACAAGAATGTGGTAAACATTCCCTCTAACCCAGCCTATGTCTTGCAAAAGGACAGAAAAGGGAAAATTGTGGCTAAGTATGTAGGTCGCAGGCACTTGACAAAGTGGCTACCTGCCATCTGGGTTCCAAATGTAACAGTTGCCTGTGTCACCGGTAGCTTACACAGCCGTGTACCTACCAGTGTCACCGGTAACTCACACAGCCAACTAACCCTTCTGTTTAAGGTTGCAGGTGATAGCAAGCCAAAAAGAATTAATGTTATATCATCTGTTGCTAAGGCTGTCAATTCTAGAAATAGATCTACTAACCCTTTGACTGCTGTTTCTGCATATGGTAAATTTGCTAAGGGAGCCAAACAAGTTTGGGTCCCTAAATCCCATAACTAATCTTGCGGGACACTGCCTCCAGTGGAACTGACTGGGTTGTGGACAGTGGATGTACACAACATATGACAGGAGGCAGAGAGGAGTTTGTAGAGATCACAAGTAAAAATCTTCCAAGCAAATATGTGATCTATGCAGATAACTCCAAGGGAAAGGATGCAGGTCTGGAAAACTATATATTGTCAACTTCAATGAACAGCCTGCAGCAGCTCCATGGTGCCTCATGGTCAAGACCAGTGTCGGCTGGCTGTGGCACAGGCGGCTAGGACATGCAGGGATGAAGCTTCTCAACAAACTCAGCAAACACGACTATGTCATAGGCCTAGCAAAGGTGAAGTTTGAGAAGGACAAGCTCTGCAGTGCACGTTAAGCTGGCAAACAAGTTGGAGCTGCTGATCGTCCCAAGACTATCATGACCACCACCACTCCTTTTGAGCTCATACACATTGACCTCTTCGGTCCTACAACTTATGAGAGCTTGGGAGGTAACAAGTATGGCTTTGTCATAGTAGATGATTTTTCTCGCTGTACTTGGGTGTTCTTTTGAAGGAGAAGACACAGGTTTACAAGAAATTCAAGCATCTCATTATTAGAGTACAAAATGAGTGGAAGGTAAACCTAGTGAAGGTCAGGAGTGACAATGGGACAGAGTTCAAGAACTCCAAGGTGGAAGCATTTCTGGACAAATATGGAATTAAGCATGAGCTTTCAAGTCCATATGCTCCACAGCAAAATGGAGTAGTGGAAAGGAAGAACAGAACCTTGATAGAGATGGCAAAGACACTGCTAGACGAGTACAAGACTTCACCAAGATTTTGGGCTGAAGCTGTCAACACTGCATGCCACTCCATCAACATGCTATATCTACATCCACTACTCAAGAAAACTCCTTATGAACTACTCACCAACTCCAAGCCTAATGTCTCATACTTCAGAGTATTCGGTTGTAAGTGCTACATCCTTAGGAAAGGCAAACGCCTCACTAAGTTTGAAGCTAAATCTGATGTTCGTATATTCCTTGGTTACTCCACTAACTCCCATGCCTATAGAGTCTTTAACACCTCTACAAAGGTTGTTAAAGAATCTATAGATGTGGATTTTGATGAGTCTTATGGCTCCCAAGGAGAGCAGATTGCTAATGATGTAGGGAATGACGACATTCAGAAGAAATCTACTGGTGAGATCAGACCCACCATCAAGGAGGAAGCTGCCTCACCAATTGATCAAGAACCTCACTCTCCATCACTGAGTGAAGACATTGGAGTCCAAGATATTGAGTTCGAGTACAACCCAGCCAATGATCAACTGGATGCAGAGGACCTGACTCAGCCAGCTGTGTCATAGGAAGAACCACTAGTGTCACAGGCAACACCAACAGCTGTGACACAGGCGGTTAACCCAGATCCCCTTGTGATCAGCAGGCTGCAGAAGGATCACCCTGTAGACAAGATCATCGGTGCCATTAACAGGGGAGTGACTACTCGTTCTCGAATTACTAATTTCTGTGAACATTACTCTTTTGTTTCCAATGTTGAACCCAGGAACATCAAGGAAGCTCTCATGGATGCTGACTGGATAAATGCTATGCATGAAGAGCTGAATCAGTTCGAGAGAAATCAAGTTTGGTCCTTGGTTGAAAGACCCAATGATCATAATGTGATTGGAACAAAGTGGGTCTTCAGGAACAAACAAGACACCAATGGACAGGTGGTAAGGAACAAAGCCAGACTTGTGGCTCAAGGGTTCACACAGGTGGAGGGCCTGGACTTTGGGGAAACCTTTGCTCCAGTGGCAAGACTTGAAGCCATCGGGATCCTCCTTGCTTATGCTGTTCATCACAATATCAAGCTTTACCAAATGGACGTGAAGTCAGCTTTCTTAAATGGTAAACTTTCTGAACTTGTATATGTTGAACAGCCACAAGGTTTTGAAGATACTAAGAAACCACATCATGTCTATAAATTGCACAAAGCACTCTATGGCCTAAAGCAAGCACCTAGAGCATGGTATGACACATTGAAAGATTTTCTAATCAAGAATGGATTTAAAATGGGCTTAGTAGATACAACTCTATTCACTAAGAAAAATGGAAAGGATTTATTTGTGTGCCAAATTTATGTCGATGACATAATATTTGACAGTACTAACCACTCCATGAGTGATGAGTTTAGCCAGATGATGACCAAAAGGTTTGAGATGTCTTTGGATGGAGAACTCAAGTACTTCCTAGGACTTCAGATCAAACAACTCAAGGAAAGAACTTTCATCTCTCAAGAAAAGTTCACCAAGGACATCATCACCAAGTTTGACATGAAGGATGCAAAGTCTATTCATACTCCCATGCAAACAAATGGTCATCTGGACTTAAACATTGAAGGTAAGTCTGCTGATCAGAAAGAATTTAGATCCATGATAGGTTCTCTGCTATACTTATGTGCATCTAGGCCAGATATAATGTTAAGTGTATGCATGTGTGCAAGATTCCAAGCTAACCCTAAGGACTGTCACAGAGTGGCAGTACGTAGGATACTGAGATATTTGATTCATACCTCAGGCTTTGGTTTATGGTATCCTAAAGGTGCAAATTTTGAGCTAGTTGGCTATTCTGATAGTGACTATGCAGGGTGTAAGGTTGACCAAAAAGCACCTCGGGTACTTGCCATTTCTTAGGACATTCATTAGTGTCCTGGTCATCCAAGAAACAAAACTCAGTAGCCCTTTCCACTGCAGAAGCTTAGTGTATAGCTGCTGGTAGTTGTTGTGCTCAATTATTGTGGATGAGGCAGACCTTGAAAGATTTTAGCATATCTTTTAATCAAGTACCCCTCTTCTATGATAATGAAAGTGTAATTAAGTTAGCCAACAACCCAGTACACCACCAAAGATCCAAACATATAGAAGTGAGACACCACTTCCTTAGAGACATGTTGAGAAAGGAGATATACAACTGTGTCATGTAAGGACAGAAAAATAATTAGCAGATATTTTCACCAAGCCTTTAGATGAGACTAGGTTATGTGCTCTGAGGAGTGAATTGAATATCATTGATGTCTCTAACTTGCTATAAAAGGTCAGCTTGGTGTCCTGCTCACATGTTCTTGCTATGTTCTCTATCTATCTGCTCACCTGTTTTACTCACCTGTGTCACAGGTGTGTGCTATGCTTAGAGTTGAGAATATTTCTTGAGCTACATGTGCACTCTCTTGTGTACGTGTTTTCTAATCAACTCATGTCAGTTTTACTGTTTGATAGATTTTCTGGCAAACTGACATTGAGAAGAATCCATAAGGACATTCTGATAGTGTTTCAATGCTTGCTCCCTTATCAAATTCTCTCTATCTTGGTATTCTATAGATGAAATACTTGTCACCTGAGTCATCCATCTGTGTCTCAGGTGAGTGCTTTTTGGACTCCATAAGTCATAGGGTATCTTTTTACTCACCTATGTCACAGGTCTCTATCTCAGCTGTGACACAGCCACCATATACCCCTTTGGCCTATATAAGGCGTCGATATGCTTCCACAGAATCCACGTACAACTCTAAACCCCAACTTTCGCCTTGCGCCAAAAATCTGAGTTTTCGACGAAATCGTGGTTTCCGCCCCTTGAAAACTTTTCATCGCTTCGGAGAAAGCTTTCCGTGGAGCTCCAGCATCGATTCCTTCGTGCATTATCAATTCCTTGATCAAAGTAAGCTTCCGCTAGCCCTACTTTGCGCTTGTTCTTTCATCAGGGCTCATGAACTTGCTCTAAAGCCTAATCCAGTAGCGCATTGTTAGAATTTAGGGCTGGAATAGCTCTTGATTATCTTCCAGAACTAATCTTGCTTGAAATTAAACTGCAAAATCCAGTAAAACCCTAGTTTTCTAAAATCTGCTGTCCGCCTCTGCACGTAGCTGTGTCACCGCTAGGGTCTCACCTGTCACACAGGCAAGCCTATTCAACAGGCAGAGACCTCAGTTGTTATTAAGTCCTCACCTGTGTCACCGCATCCTCACACAGGTGTCTCATACAGCTACTATCCTCTGCATCTCAGGAACACCTCTTACCTACATTCTGTCTTACCTATCTTGTTTCTTCAGATGTCTTCAGATTCTGAGCGGGCAGACAGTGGTCTAAAGTGGTCAGATCCAGAGAGTCCAGCCATGAAATCAACTTTTCAGACTCTGATCAAGAGAGAGAAAGGCTGAGACAGAAAGAGGAGGCTGCTGAGAAAAGGAGGACAAGCCAAAGGGCTTATAGACAAAGAAAAGCTGTTGCAAAGAAAGCTGTTTCTAAAGCTGGTCAGTCCAGCTCTGCTCAACGTGCTCCATCCAAGAGGACAAGGTCCTCAGCTGCTGTTGAGCACACATCCTTAGGAAAGGAAGCAGCTAAGAAGCAGAAGCAACCAGCAAGGAGAATCTCAAAGCCATCAATTGTAGATGTAGTGTTGTCAAGAGGCACACTCACTATCAGAGAGCCTGCTCCAGAACCTCAAGTATCTCAAGAAGATCTTGATAATGATAAGCTTATCCTGGATGAGCTAGATAAGCTGGCAGCACGGATCAAAGAAGCAACTGATGAGACCGTGAAGAAATAGCTGACAACTATATACACTGCTAAAAGTTTTGATCTTTTAGAGCTGTCTAGACTAGTATCTATGGCTATTCCAGAACCATCAGAAGAAGATAAAGCTATCTTGAGAGAAATTGCAGATCTGCACAAGCAATTGCAATCAGCCAAGTCATATTCAGATGAAGTTGAGCTGAGAAGGCAAATTCTTGAGAAGCAGGATAATCTTTCAACCAAGTGTTTGTCAGCAGGATCTCATAAACCAACAGAATTAACTCATATAGATGCCAGAGATCGTCACCTGGTTTATCAGATCTCCGAGCTGGTCCAGCGAGTAAACAATATGCCTTCAGGCCTTGAGAAGAAAGCTTTGCAAGCTGAGATCAGACTCAAACGAGGCCTGCTCTATCCAGATTTTAGATCAAAGAGACCAGCTACTCCTTCACCTGCTCCAGGATCAAGGGTCAAAGCTCAAACTTCAGAAGATGTTCTAATTCTACAGCTAAATGAGCTGCTATGCAAGATCAAGAACATGCCAAGGGGTGCTGAGAAAACAGCTATGCAAGCTGAGATTAAAGTCCAGTAGGCTCTGCTCCAGGCTGCATCCAATCCCAAACCAGATCTGGCAGCCCCATCTGCACCAAGTGTCAAGAGAAAGAGATCTGACACAGTTGTGGTCTCCGAAGAGCCTCCAGCTAAGAAGCAGCTAGAGGCAGATGTTGAGATTATATCACAAACCTCTCAAAGCTCCAAGCCATCAGTCAAAGATCAGTTTGAGCAACAGCAGGCAGCCATAAAAGAATTGAAGAAGAAGATGCCACCACCTATGTCACAGGTGGCCAGCCCAGCTAAGTCTGATCTGCAGACATATCAGAGGAGGAGTAGAAGAACTCACAGCTCTACAAGTGTCAAATCTCTTTCCTCTTTGGATGTCCAGAAACAAATGTCTCCTTCCCAATTTCTGGTATCTGAGGCCGAAGAACAAGCTGTCAAAGAGGCACATGTGCCTTCTACATTCCCAAAAGATGGATTTGTGAAGCCTTCAGAAACTGCCAAATCACCAAGTCCATAGTTGCCTCAGCCAGCTGTGTCTCAGGCAGAAGATATGCTAGCCCAAGCGCCTCACTTGTCTCCATCACCGGTGTCACCGCCAGCTGACCCAGCCCCTACTTCTCATGCTCTTGTGTCCTCACCTGTGGCATAGGCAAGTGGCTCAGCTGAAGTAGAAGCTAGCTCAGAAAGTCAATCCGATGATGGCAGAGGAGTGTCAGTAACTCCACCCAGGCCAAGAGCACAAAGAGCAGATTCTGATGAAGATTACCAGGCTGAAAGCTCATCCCCCAGCGCAGAATCTGCTAGTGAACTAGAAAAGGAAGCTGAACAAGAGGACAGCTCGCCCAGTCCCTCAATAGCAGAAGAGGATCTAGAATCCAAATATCACTATATCTTCTCCTATGCTCTGAGGACTGAGGCAAATCAGATGGAATTTATTTCAAGTGCTGCAGCAAAGAAGCTTCCCAAGAGTGACCCCAAGAGGTCAAAGAGCAAGATTGCCTCCATGAGCACAAGTGCTTTCATCAGAATGAGGTCAACTTGCCCTTACTTCAATGAAGATAAGGAATTCCTAGAACCAGACTGTACAGACCCCAGATTTCACAATGATCATCAAAGGGGTGTCTATCATGAAATCCTATCTTCCAAGGGATTTGTGGATTGCAAGGCCATTGATTGGTTTGCTCTAACAGATACAAGACTGTGGTCTCTTCCATCTCTGATCCAAGCCTCAGGTCTTGAGTTTATCTATAATCTGCAACAAGGATATGACCCTGAAGTCATTAAAAAATTCTATGCCACAGTGTGGGTAGAACAAGAAAACCAGGATGTCATGTTCTGGAGGACAAGAGGCCAGTTGCTATCAATAATAGCTCCAGAGTTCAACAGCCTGTTTCATGCACCAGTGGAGCCTAGCATGCTAAATTTGTTCAAGTTAGAGCCAGTCTCCAATGATGACAGAAGGAAATTTTATCCCAGAAACTTTTCCTTCCCTACCAATGCCCCTCCAGATCATGTTTACTTCAAGGGCATCACTATCACTGCTAAGCATCTGGTTAAGATTCTGAATGTTACTCTTCAGCCCAAGGAGACAATACAGATGCTGTTTACAACCCAGCTTGGTAGATATTGGTGCATATTGCAAAGAACCAGCATTTTGATGTGGCCAGATACATATTTCATGAGATAGATGCTGTTCAGAAGGACAAGAAAGCCAAGCTGAGGTATGAATCATACATCATGTACATGATCCTTCAACACACAAGTCTTCCCGAATAAAATTTTGACATATCAGTGAAGACCTCCAGAACCCAGCTCAAGCCGCAGAATGATGATAACCCTGATGAGGTTGCTGTTCCAGCTTTTTTTTGGTGATTCACCTGATCCAGCTGTGTCAGCTCCTGGTGACACAGCTGCTCCCACAGCTCCTCAAATGCCTGCTCCTCCAGTGCCAGCTGCCTAAGCCCAAGTGCCTACCGGTGTCATAGCTGATCCTCCTGCAGCTGACTCAACTGAGTTAGTATCTGTGACACAGGTAGCTGAAGATGGCACTCTGTCCTCCTCTCTTATGTCTCAAGCAGCAGCCAGAGCCTATCAGAAAAAGGTCATGCCAACTCAATTTGCAGCTCTACGCCGAGAGAATCGTCAGCTCAGAGAAGTAGTCAGCAGTCTGCAATTCTAAGTTGATCAAATGCAGTCTCAGCTTTCAGAAGTTCTCCAGCTGTTGAAGACCAAGCTTCCCTGAATGTTCCCTGTCCTCACCCCTTTCTGGTATTTTAGTGTCAAAGGGGGAGAAATATCAGAGAAAGATATATAGTATAGAGGGAGAAATATAAGAGGGAGAGTATTTTGGATATAGGGGGAGCATATATTTTGGTGTATCAAGACTTGTTTTAATCACTGATTCTTCTGTCTTGACTACAATTTATCTAAGTTTATATTCTGATGCAGTAATGTTTATCTTTGATATGTGTGGACGATGTTCACTATGTTATAATTCTTTTCCTCACATATTTCTGAGCCTTACTCTGTTACATATGTCTCTATGAAGCTTTTGTTCTGATACATATGTTTATTCTAAACTTTTGCTCTGATACACATGTTTAGTTAGAATCTGTGCTCTGATGCATATTCATATGCTCTGATTATTATAACTGCATCAGATTAAAAATATATCAGTTCAGTTAAATCATGTTCCTATGATCTGTCTAATTCTCTGAACTGATAAAAGTGTAAGTTGTAGGAAAATACTGCCCATATCCAAAATTAAAATCTGTGCACTTGCATAATAAAAGCAAATCTTTTGTGCACAGCTTTAGGGGGAGTATATTCTAACAACCTGCACATGTATCACCCATTCAAATTTCTGTTTGAAATTGTTGTATGGGTTGTCACTAACCACCAAAAAGGGGGAGATTAAAAGAGCATCTAGGCCCCTACTTAGTTTTGATGGTTAATGGCAACTCAAACTGGAACTAATGTTTAAAATGAGTGTAAGCAAGTTTAATAGGTTCCAGGAAGAAGGGTCATCAAGGAAAAGATGACCACCCAAAAAAGTACAAAGGTGGTTTTCAGGACAAGGGATTGGCTGTGCTAGGCAGCTGTGTCACAGCTGTGAGGAAGCCGGTGCTGTGCAAGGAGTTGCAAGCAAGGTGATGGTGGCTTGATGCGTCAACGGCCATGAATACAGTTGGTGGTAGGTGAAGCCTAGATTTGTTAGTTTCTTTTGAGTCCATAGGAAACACCCGTACTATCAAGAGGGATGAAGCAGTAATGTTCTGTGGAGGTTCTTTTGCTCAATGCTTGGAGTGTTTGACAGTGGCACCGATGCTTTGAGGTCAGTAGCCCTGTGTCAACAGTTTTGCACAAGTGTGAAACTGGCTTGTGCTAGCACTCTGCAGTGCTAGCAGTAGAAAACCCTAGAGGTTAGAGCCACCGGTGTGATACAGCTGTGTCACAGGTGGTCTTTCACTCTGTGACTCAGGTACACCTCTGTACCAGGGAAGAGCTTGTAAATGCTAAGGGATCTGCACTGCGATGGTCTGTCTGCCGAGTTAGAAGACTGTCGGAGGTTCTCTCATTATTAGGGATCAGAGTTAGTTGTGCGCTGAGGGCATGTAGTGTGCCAAGATCGGGCTGAGTAGTTAGGCTACGTCAGCTAAGGGTTCACCTGTGTGTGCCGCCGATGACACAGGTGTCGGTCTGCTCGAGCCGGTTATAGTTGGGCGGTGTGATTGGCTGTGTCACCGGTGTCTGACACCGGTGACTCACTTAATCCTACGTGGCAACAGTGTAACGGTCAGGTGCCTGTGAACCCTATATATAGGGGACCAGGAGAGGTCTTCAACCTCAACCTTACTCAATCCAGTGTATCATATTCGACCGTTGCAAAGCCTCCTACTCTCAAAACAGAAGCCAAATTTCCTAAGTGTTAGTTCACGAGAGTTAGAGTCTCTGAGCAAAGAGCATTGGTTCCTCCAAGAGTTTTTGCTGCTGAATCTGTTACTCTTGGAGTGTCTACTCCTAGACGGGCATAGGAGTCGCTAGTATCATCCAAGCTTGTGTGGGTTGAACCAGACGTTTGTGAAGGTGATCTGAAGTCTACCTGCTGCAAGGCTAAAGGACTTCCACAAGCAAAGGAAGAGGCCTGATCACTCAGGTACTCGGAGAACAAGCATGATTCAGTGCTGGCGATCTCTTCGGAGTAGCCTCTCCAACGGAGACGTACCTCTCTGTAAAGAGTAGGGAACTTCGGTGAAAAACACCTTGTCTCTCTGAGTTCCTTCTACATTGCTTTTAGATATTTATTAGACTTGCCTGCCTGTGTTGATCATTCATATCTTGTTCATCTATGATTGATTACCTTTACACCTGTGTTAGCATAGCTGTATCTCAGTTGCTGAATATCATATCTCTTGCCTGTGCCAGCTACCTGTTACATAGCTGATTAACTTGCTTATCTGTTCTAAGATTTTAGCTAACCTGTGTTAGACATCTGTGTGACAGCTAAGTGTTAATTTGCATATCACATATTGCCTGTGTCATTCACTTGTCTCACAGTTAGCTTATCCTAGCAATCTGTTAAGGCTTAAATTGATAACCAAAGTTAAAACAAGTGAGAAATAGTTAGCCTCCTATTCACCCCCCTCTAGTCGGCATCCTCGGTCCTTTCATAGGGTTGTTATCCTGAGGGAGGCCCGAACTTGTATAAAAAGGGTGTTTTCCTTGCCATTATACCTCTGGCCTTGTGCCCTAGCGGTCCCTACCCCTCATACATACACATTCCATGAATACCGGAAGATCGGCGGTTCACCGATCGTCGACAACAACGTTCCCTCCATTTCGCTGCTGCCGATCTTCATCATCCTGGACACCTCCGTTCAGCTGCTGGACTGCTTGATCATCATTTCCATTGCTTGTGTTGACCTCCATCTGCCTTGACAACGGCGGCATCACCCTTGTAAATTGTGCTGCTTGTCCCGGTGCACTGTGCCATTGCTGCTGCTGACTGCCAATTGCCATGCCAACGACCAGATCACTCTATTCGGCTGCTTCTCAATTTCTAGGTGCATCATCCGTGCTATCTCAATCATGTTCTCATTGGGTTATTACCCTTTTTTTAACATTGGGTTATTACCCTTTTTTTAACACAGTTCTTCATTCTTTCTATCTAGAGTCTGCAGGAGACCACAATGGGTACACTCCAGGTTATTCTACTACTGCAAACAATTTACTCTTCAAAGATCATCAAATTCAGGAAAAGTAGCAATTATTCCAATACTGGAGACTAGAGGTAGAAGTTACTATTCCAATACTGAGATTAAATATGTAAATCTTTAATTAGTCCTGCCTCACATGCTTCATATTCCAAATTGGCATTTAACTGGACAGCAAGGATGGTATCAATATCAATTTAACTTCTAGATTTTCGTGCAAACATCACTTCTAACCAAGAAAGGTTGCTGTTGACAATGTCCTGATTAGGCATTCATTAATATCAATATTGGTGTATTATTAATGTGCAATACATGGTACGGTGAGCTGCAGGACAACAAGGATGGGTTATTCTACTACTGCAATACATGATTATAAGGGGAAAAATCTGTTTCAACAAAACACAGCAAAAGATGTCCACACCATCATATATTGATGAATGTAATTGGTGCAACTAAAAACTTCTGTGTTGAGGAAACATTCCAAATTCGAATGCAATATGATGTAAATAATTTGCATTTCCTCACCTTCCTTGCTCCTGAGAAGAAGTCATGTACACCTCTTTCATCAACCTTCAAAGATAATTGCATTAATGCTGACAATATTAGCTTAATGAATAAATCAACAATGCAATAAATGTTAATTGTCAGAAGTTAACTCTAAGATGATGGACCTGATATCTTGACTTAGGATCAATTGCTAAAACCATCTGAAGAGGCAGATGTATCAGGATCTAGAGCGGCAGCCTCACAAGCACCTTGCAATTTTCTTTATCAATGTTCTGTACTATCCTCGTATGCATTTTATTTTTCCTTAATGTTTCAAAAAAAGGAATAGAAATGATTGTTTAAATCTGATACTTATTTTCTCATGTTTCAAGAGGATCATGAAAAAGAATTGTACCTTGCCTCCTTTTCTTCTTGTTCTGAACGGAAGTGAAGCAGCCTTCAAAGATATTTGCACTAATGCTGACAATATTAGCTTAATGAATAAATCAACAATGCAAGAAATGTTATTTGTCAGAAATTAACTCTAAGATGATGGACCTGATATCTTGACTCAGGATCAATTGCTGAAACCATGTGAAGAAAGCTCTAGCATATAGGATTAATACTTGCAAAAACCAAAAATAGTTTCCTCGAGCTTTGTTCCTGTTTTACCTCATTTAGCATACATGGGAGTAGATAGAACTAATGAATACTTACAGCCAGCCATACTACATTAAACGACTGATGCTACACATTTAGTCCTGCCTCACGTGCTTCATATTCCAAATTGGCATTTAACTGGACAGCAAGGATGGTATCAATATCAATTTAACTTCCAGATTTTCGTGCAAACATCACTTCTAACCAAGAAAGGTTGCTGTTGACAATGTCCTGATTAGGCATTCATTAATATCAATATTGATGTATTATTAATGTGCAATACATGATACGGTGAGCTGCAGGACAACAAGGATGGGTTATTCTACTACTGGAAACAATTAACTCTTCAGAGATCATCAAAATCAGGAAGAGTAGCAAATATTCCAATACTGGAGACTACAGGTAGAAGTGACTATTCCAATATTGAGATTCAATCTGTAAATATTTAATTATTGAAATTTAGATTTGAGTCCTCACTGTGATTACAGTTTTCATTTTGTATATGCTAAACAGAGGTATATTTCAAATTTCTAACCCTGATCAATGTTTTATTTTCCTCATATAATCAGCTCAAATCATTCGGGTTGCTTTAATCATACATGTATAGCGGCTTTGATGGGAAGTATATCATGAAAATTGCGAACAACTAGATCTGAGGCTAAGATGGAAAAGTATAATCAGAATGTCAGCCTTAAAAAATTTGCTGCACTTTTAGAGAAAACAAAAAGGCTTTATACTAATGGTAGATGTATCAGGATCTAGAGCGGCAGCCTCACAAGCACCTTGCAATTTTCTTTATCAGTGTTCTGTACTATCCTCGTATGCATTTTATTTTTTCCTTAATGTTTCAAAAAAAGGAATAGAAATGATTGTTTAAATCTGATACTTATTTTCTCAATGTTTCAAGAGGATCATGAAAAAGAATTGTACCTTGCCTCCTTTTCTTCTTGTTCTGAAGGGAAGTGAAGCAGTTCTTGTCCCAGAGATGTGCCTCGAACCTGCCTATCCATCTATGCCTAATTACATAATTAAATGCATGCAATTAGTTAACTAAAGCACTTGCCTTTAAAAAAAATGGAAGAAATGGCTAAGATGGAAAAGTTGTTACTATGACATTGTCGATCAGCCTCCTCTCTATGCATCCATGAGCAGTTCAGGGCATGTGCTAAAGCCTAAAGTTGCACGTCAAAAGTGTGTCGCCATCCCAAGAAGTGAGTGCCGGCATTCCTCTCGACTGCAAGCCTACATGGAAATTAGTTAACCTGATCTGTAAGGCGCAGGTGGAAATAGCTTCCATTAGCAAGGTGTGATCAATTTGTTAGCTTTTCATTCGGTTATTAAGCACACCTAAAACATATAATGAGAAAAGGAAGAAAGACCTATTAGAGCTAACAAAACTAATCCTAACAAAACCAACCGTGAGGTGAGTGAAATAAATACACGCATAACACATATCTTTACTAACCTCCAACCCCATCTAAACAACCCATATGAACTAACAGATTCCTAACTTCACTGCTCATAAAAATGAAATATGCATCTATCCAATACTCAATCAATAAGAAATCCACGTTAAATAAAAATATAGATCATAAAGATGTTAGTTACTTGACTGTGATCAGGGTTGTTGCAGTTTGTTACATTCTTGTGATGCTTCAACTTCATAAACAAACAAACAAACAAACAAACTCCAACATCTTATTTAGATATTTAGATCTGAACCAACCTATGACCAACTCATCTCTTTCTTCCTCCCCGAAAATAACAACTCTCGCATGGACAACTCCGAGGACCACTCGAAGGTCCCCATCGTTTCTCCCATGAAGGACAGCAAGGACTACTGCAAGTCTCTCATCGATACCCAAACAGAAGATGCCGAGGATGATTCCAAGGCCCTCATCCCTTTTCTCGTAGAGGACACTGATGAGACAGCAAGGTCCCTAATAGCTATTTGTGTGGATGACGCCGAGGATGACCACAAGCACCTTCTTCCTCCACCTGCTGTAAACAACTACAAATTGATGCCTCCTGATCCAGATTGCTATTTACTTGAAGCAACAGACTCCAAGGCATTGATCGCTTCTCCTATGGAGGACACCCCGAATGACCACAAGCTCCTTCTCCCTCCTCCCACTCCGAACAACTACAAACCGTTGCCTCGTGATCTAGAGCTCTATTTGCTTGAAGTGCAGACTCTCAGCCCCCTCTTGCTCCTCCTGCAGTGGATGTCAGGTGTCCACAATGGTTGTCTTTAGTTCCATCCCCGTCCACCAGCACACCTCTCACCGTGAAGCAGATCGCTGACGCACAACAGTCAATCATCGTGAGGAGGGGCGCCTCCTTCGTCATCGATGGCGTGGAGTTAGGAAATGTGTGGATACTGTTTATTCCTAATTTATTGTGTCTTATCTTTTCTCTTCTCACTTAGTGTGTGTTTTATGGACACTGGTTGTTTTGCAGATTAGGTTTGTCAAGATGGTAAACTACAAGGAGGAGAGGACGTCAGATGTGTCTTTCACATTCATGCTTGATGATGGCACCAGCCGCCTCGATTTCATTAGATGATAAGAGCATTGTTGTATGATCAATTTACTTTGATATTTAATAATCATTTGTTTTACAGGTTAAATGATGCTTCAGATTTTGCTGAAGCTGCTGCTATTAAGTAAGTATCAGTTATAACCTTAATTTATTATTTCCATGCCTTTCACTTTGAATTATCATCACCCTTTTTTGTGTCTTTTGTAAATCAAGGAACGGTACATATGTTGCTGTAATTGGCAGCCTGAGGGGACTTCATAATATGAATCGTGCTACTACTTACTCAATTAGGTAACATTACTAATATACTACATTATTCTGATGGACCGAGACATGTAAAAATATTATAGTTTATCAATATTATTTCATTTTAGACCCATCATTGATTACAACAAGGTCACACTGCATTTTATTCAGTGCATAAGGATTCACCTAGAGAACACTAAATCAAAGGTATGCTCATATTCAGTACAATGCCCTATACAAATGCTCGCACAGAAACAATGTTGTGGTCATCTTTTACAGGATTTAGTTTAACAAATATATGGTTAAAATTAAAATTTATTGATTAGCAGGCCCCACAAACCAATTATAACAGCTGTACTAAGCCCTATTTTGTAACAGTGACAGCTCACAGTTTGCAGTACTTAAACATGAGAAAAGCTAGGATTTTGATCTTGGAGTTTTAACCATTACAGCGTAAGTACACATAAATACAAACATGATAAATCACCATACTCCTCAATGCTAACGCATGGTTTGCACTTGCAGGATGCCATCAACCTAAGCAAGTTCCTTAGTCATTGAGGGTCATCATGGCTTCGCCACTTTTATTCATAGGTTTATTTATATTATCTTGTAGTAGCTGTGTAAACCTTTTAGTTTCTACTCTTAAGAAGTTTTACCAAGACAAGCAGGAATTCTACTGTTAGTGTCAGATGTCAATTAAAAACTCAATTTTAAGTTGTGTCCCATGTCAGTTAAAAATCTATCATGACATTGACCATCTAAATATTCCATCTACTCCTATCAACTTAAACAACCAAACTTAAACAAAACAACTTTACTCACCAAACAATACATGGCAACTCAAAGCCAAGAGAAACTCCCAAGGCACCAAATTTTACAAGCTACAGAACAAAAGAAGCACTTAGTTTTGATGAAATAGAGTAAGATTTCCTTAGCAGAAGCATCTTTAGTGTAGTAAGTCAACAGGAAGGAAAATGTACTACAAAAAGGCAAGACTAACAGGAAGCAGAGCTTTTAAAAGAGCTTAACTTCCATGCAAGCATCAAGGAGGAAAGAACAAGGCTGAGAACTTGGCTAGCAAACGGAGTTGTTTGCCAATTCAAGAATGTGATAAGAAGAAAAAAATCAACTAAAAGAAAAACAACCATCAGTTCTGAACTCAAGATAGAAGAACTTCAAAAACAAATATACCATCTTACATTTGAGCTTTCAATTTCCACAATAAAACCTAACACCAGCACAAGACCATTCCACCGTTCGTACCCAACCAAAATCCTCAAACACCAAAAAGAGCCTGAAATTCAGATCAAATAGAAGCACCCTACTCCACAAATCCATGAAAGCGAGAGCTGCTCAGAAATCCAAGAAATCCATGAGAAGATGGTACAAGTCAAGGTAATAAGAAAATGGGAGGAGAGACATGAGGATTATCTACATCCTCATCTATCTACTTAAATACTGTAGTTCCTACCTAATAAATATTCAAGAGATGGATGGATGGATTGCAAAAGAGAGGTGAAAGCCATCAAGGATAGGGAGAAAAGAAGAAGGCTGAGAATTTGGCTAGCAATCACAAGGCCCCTCTATGGACAAGCTCAGAATATAGGACAAGAAACCAAACCGAGTTGTTTGCCAATTTGAGAATGAGATAAGAAGAAAAAATAAATAAAAAGTAAAACAACCATGACTTCTGAAACTCAAGAAAGAAGAACTTCACAAACACCTATATAGCAAGAAAGCATCTTTGGTGAGTTCATGTCATCTTAAGGGGAAACAAATTGACCATCTTACATCTGAGCTTTGAATTTCCACAATAAAACCAAAAACCAGCACAAGACCATTCAACCATTCATACCCAACCAAAATCCTCAAACACCAAAAAGAACCTAAAATTCAGACGAAATAGAAGCACCCTACTCAACAAATCCATGAAAATGAGAGCTGCTCAAAAATCAGACAGAAAACACTCAAACATTCAATCGGTACAAGCTACAATACATACCTGATTTATTTTTGTCTTTAGGTGCTGATTCAAATGAATAGTTAAATCACTGAGGTGCAGCTTCCCATTGCTTATTGAAATGACACTTGCAAAATAAAAATTAGGACAACAAGCAAACTGAAGTCAGAATAGGTGACTAGGCATTCAATTTAAACATGTATGAGTTTGATGACAAATACACAACCTTTCAGACTGGTTAGATGACAATGGACACATTCCACATCGTCAATGCGAGCTGGAGGGAGGACCAATATGGGACTAAAAGGGCATCAAGTCTTTCGGTCAACAATACTTTCGATAGGCGAGACATGATATATGCATAGTGCCGCAATTCAGAAATTCAAAGAAATAAGAAAATGCATACTTTTCAATCTTTTATGTTGTTTCCTTGGTTCTTGCTCACCATGAGTGTTCTAAGTATATCTTTGACAAGTTTCAATCCCCTCTCATCCCCATTATCGTAAGGTTTCTGAATCTGCCTCTACAACCTAGAGAGAGAAATCAAAACAAACTATGAATTTAGTAGTCTGATAAATAGCCATACCAATTTTCACTACATCATGGCTGATACTGGTAAAATCACAATTACACTTACACCTTTGCGAGCCATACTTAAGACAACGCTATGCTCAACCATCATTGCGAGGTCACCAGTATTATCACCACCATAGTATTGGTCAAACACACACAGAAAAACATTTATCAGACAAGCAATATATAATATATGTGTTAACGAACAATGAGAAGGCAGAACGACAAGGTTGACGGCTTCGAAAGTATCAATTCTAAGAGAAAATCTGTATCATGCTTATGTCCCCAAAACCTCCCCTTCTCAAGCTAATACACTAAACCATTTTGACTCTATTTTTTAACTAGAGTTGAGGGATGCTAGGTATTACAAACAAATAAACATTAACAAAATTCTATAAATTAAATCCTTGATCACTGCAATTTGAAAAATGCTTATCCCATGCTTCTTCAAAAGCACTCAATTCCGATTCTACTAAACTTGTTCCTTGCTACAAGGGGGAAATCCCCAGTCCCCTACAACCATAATGTACTATAAAAACAAGAGCCCTAAGTTGATTTTAACTTTCCCTTGAATAGAATACAAATAATCTTAGTATGTGCTTCAAGCAAGTCTATATAGCAACTTTTATTCAGGACTGTGGCATTTCCTATTTCAGAATTTCTCTAGAACGTAAGCTAACTATGGTAAATGATAAACACCAAACAACCCAAATTTCCAACTGTAGCCTGTAAATCCGAGTCTAGATCTCCTTGTTTTGGAGTATATCTTTGTTTTGGACTATAACAAACAGTATGGCAACTTAATAGGATCCTAACAGATTTCAATATCCTTATCCAAATAGACTCCTTTAAATGACACAACTAGCCCCTACTCCTTCACACGCATATCCCTTTCATCTAACCTCGCTCTAGAAATCCACAAATCGTCGTCCTCACAAGCAAAAGGCAGAAGCAAAGAATCTTCGGAGGTACGTACCAGTGCATATTAGGGGTAAATTTGGTCATGTGAGATGAGTGGCCGATGGCCTGGCTTGCGCCGATGAGGAGGATGTCGCGGTCACCATGGAATCCTTGCTAGATCGGGTCTTGCCGATGGATATGGTGGTGGCGGAGACCTGAGAGACCAGATCCAAGCGACGCATACTCGTTGCGTGGAAGTCGACTGCGCCGCTTGTGATTTGCACCGGCGGCGGCGGCGTGCGACGGTGCATGCGCCGCATGCTTGTGCAGGTGCACCACCTGGAACAACGATGACCTCCGCCACCTCCGCCATGGCCTCCTACCCAGTCTCCGCCGCAAGCGACCGCGAGCGGCGCATCGGCGCAAATCGGGGAATCATGTTGGGTTGCGAAGAGATGAGTGGTGGGAGGAGATGGAGTGGAGTGCTTCAGAGCTCGCTGAATCTGGTAGAAGAATATCAGAAACATCGTTGCCATCGAGAGTAGATTGGGGTGCTTGGGTTCGTCTCTCGGAATGTGCTTTGCACAGTGAGAGTGAGAGTGGTAGCTGAAGGGATAAGCGGTGGGGTGCAGTGCGTGTTTTTTATTATCTGAGGCTATTAGAATTTCTTTTTTTCATCTATGTACAATTTCTTTATTTTTTTCTTTCTGCCTTTAACTATACACTTCTTTGTGATTTTTGCAGGTTTTGTCGTGTACGTCTTTTGAAAATAGTGCAGCTGCTACTCTCTCGGGTTGAGACTGAGATGCTAGGGATCGGCACCGGCTACACAAGCACGCTCGTGCTTGCTATAATCAGGCGTGTGCATAGGCCGGCTGCTTGGACAATTCAAAAAATTCTTTTGCATGCCGTGCAACATGCGAGGTGGAATATTTGTGCCTACCACATCCACAATTATTTCTTAGTCAGTTTTTTAGACCAAGCAGATGCTCAAAGGATGCACGGCCGTGGATTCACTTTTGATGCTGAGTTTATCTTTTTCCAAAAGGTGGATTTTGTCCTCCTCCACCCCGGCAATGATCCCGCCAATGATCATCGAGTGGAGGAACAGATCATCGGTTAGGATAGATCTTCCTACAATTAGACTTGTTTATTTTTGGTGTGTTTCATTTGTCAAGCTACATTTTTAAACTAAAAATCTTATGATATTTGGATTGAATGATTAAAAGTCCTATGATTTTCGGAAGAATAATATGTTTATCATGTGCGTGAGTGAATATATAGGTTTGTATGTTTCTTGGGCCCACACGATTGCCCAAAATGACATGAACTTTGTGCTCACGAAAAAAATTAGTATTTCACTATTATCTTTTACCATTTCTTTTGTTTCCGTAGCAACGCACAGGCACCCTACTAGTACTTGTTATGAGACCTGGCATACCTGTCGTTCGCAGCTAAGCACAACAATTCGGAGTTGTTGCGACAACCGTTCGTATCCGATCGTTAACACGCTCGTACCACCGGTAATAACAATACCGCAATAAACCGCTGCAAATTGTCTGAGTTGAGTATTTGAGTTGGACACAATACTCGCATCGCATTGCAGGTGTACTAGTCGCTTCTTAATCTAATGGAATCCATCGCAAGCATACTAGTGAGATCAAGCTGCATTCGGAGGCAGAACATGAGCAGGTAAAGTAAAACTTATTGCCCATCAATTCTGAACTACAGGGCAAGAAAGATCAACACGGGATAGTGACAGACAGGAGTAGCAAGCATATGGACATTCGGTGTCCATCTCTCACATCTTGGTCTTGAAGGGCACGTAAGTTTTGAGCGAGTCGCGTATGCCCTGGATGGATGCAGCGCATGCGGAGACAGTGACAAGGAAGCAAACGAAGCTGAGACTCTATAGTGCTGCCCACTTGCACTACCGGAATCCCGACGTTTGCCGAGTGCCACAAACACTCGACGAAGACCGCAAAACACTCGGCAAACGCTTCACCGAGTGTTAGACTCGGCAAACCACACTCGGCATACACCCTGCCGGCAAAGCGCTCTTTGTCGAGTGCTTTTCTTCGCGCACTCGGCAAAGGCCTTTGCCGAGTGTCAAAAGGCTGGTACTCGGCAAAATAAGCGCGTAGACAGAACGAACCACGTATCACCTTGTTTGCCGAGTGTAGACACTCGGCAAAGCCGTCGGTTTTGCCGAGTGTCGACACTCGGCAAACAAGGTGATCAGGGCCCAAAAAAAGGGCCGCCGGCGGCGCACCGCTGCTGCCCGGAAGCTCATCACCACTACACACGCACACGCCGACGGGGTACATCAATTGAGCATATCCACGGGGGACCCACGGGTCGGTTTCAAATGAGGAAGGCCCACGGGGGACCCACGCAAAGGCCCACGGCGTACTACTATGCAGAAGATCTCAACCCGCAACGCGCAGCCGGGTATATAAACCACTCAACCGCGCGGTCGCTGGGCGAGGTGGGGCTAAACCAGACAAAGCCATTTGCCGAGTGTCAAAAAATGGACACTCGGCAAACTCACGTTTGCCGAGTGTCCTAGCGCGGACACTCGGCAAATGCGCTGTTTGCCACGTGTCTCCGTGCAAAACAAAGAAAGAAATAAGAAAAAGAAAAAAATATGTTTGCCGAGTGTCCTGAAATTTACAATGTTTGCCGAGTGTCCGCGTTAGGACACTCGGCAAAGTTTTCTGTTTGCCGAGTGTAAATTTGAGGACACTCGGCAAACATATTTTTTTTCTTTTTCTTATTTCTTTCTTTGTTTTGTTTTCTTTGCTAAACCTTCTCAAATTTTTACCATAGCCTCTAGGTGTCATATGATGACACCATGCAAAGTTTCATGTTTTTCTGACTTCGTTTATATTTTTTGAAATTTATATTCACTAAATGCCTAGAAATGCACTAAATGACTTAAATATAGCAAACGAACCCCGAAAAATGCCAAATTTTGACATGGAACATGTAATGGTATATCTTGAGGGTAGAAAAAATTTCAAGGTTAACCGATGAAGCAACCATCACTTTGCCTTCAAATCTGACCCGTTCCCTCTCGAAACCTAGATTCTTCCTTGGAGATGGTCTGGTTTCTAAGCAGTGTACGTCACCAATTTTGCAAAACCTTCTCAAATTTTTACCACAGCATATTGATGCCATATGAGGGCATCATGCCAAGTTTCATCTTTTTCAGACTTCGTTTGTATTTTTCCGAATTAAAAAACCAATAACCTCCATGTTCGAGGTCGAGTATTGGCACCTCGATGTTTGGAATTCCTTTCCTTTTCTTGGATAAGGCCTAAACATAGACTAAAGACTACAAATAGGATTTTTCAATCCAATTTTGCCAACTTTTTCATGCACTTGCAGTTCAAATTTGAATTATATTCACTAAATGCCTAGAAATGCACTAAATGACTTAAATATAGCAAATGAACCCCGAAAAATACCAAATTTTGACATGGAACATGTAATGGTATATCTTGAGGGTAGAAAAAATTTCAAGGTTATTTAGAAAAGTTGGCAAAAGAAGGGAGAAGAAAAAGAAAACAGAAAAAAGATATGTTTGCCGAGTACCAAGATAGTCTTTGCCGAGTGCTATGTTCGAGACACTCGGCAAAGAACGTCTTTGCCGAGTGTCGGATCTTTGCCGAGTGTTTTTATTTTCGCACTCGGTTTCCGGAGCTTTGCCGAGTGCCCGATGTTATACACTCGGCAAACCGGCAGGCACTCGGCAAACGTCGAGATTCCGGTAGTGTTGGTGCTGAACCGCGGGATCTGCCGCTGCCGGATATACATCTCCACAGGGAAGAACACGGTTAGCGGCCAGAATGCGATGCTACCGAGGAAACCCAGGATGCTGTTGAAGAGGGCATGAGGATGGCCAGCAGCGTGATCAGCCCCACGAATGCCGTCCGCCACACCAGCAGAACACGCCGGCGCGGTCCCTGGCCAGCCCCGGGAACCGCCGCGCCACGCTGCACTCCACCGCCGCGAACAGCGGCTGGCAGAACACCTGGAACGCGCCCACGAGGTGGACCACGATGCAGATGTTGGCGAAGTCCACCAGCCAGTAGGGCTCGTAGAAGCCGAACCCGGTCAGGATGTTGCCGTTCGCGGCGTTGCCGAACGCCGAGTAGCCCAGGCAGCCGCACAGCATGTAAAACGCCGTCGTCGTCGAGATGCCCATCATCGTCGCCCGCCGCATCGTCTTGTTCTCCGACGGAGGTGACCCCAGCGTGTCCTGCACGCGCGCCGTATCATCCGCAAATTTCACAAGTAAATCAAATTAACATATGCATACGCTCTAGTTAGCTTGGTTCTAGAGTAGATTTTTTACCTGGATTTCGATGAGGATTATGGCGTAGGAGTAGGCGAACGCAACGTTGCCAGTCCGTCTCGTGCCCGTGCCAGTGGAAGCAGTTGGACTTCTTCACTGCACTGCATGCATGCATATGTCAATCGTATGTTAAACGAGACGTGACCATACAATCCTACATGGATCGACAGAGCATGCATGCATGTCAGCAATTTATGGTTAATTAGGGACTTACGCGGCACTAATGGAAGCTGTGATGGTGTACCCGATGCCGGGCCGAACATGTTGGCGTACTGGCAGAAGCCGCAGAACCAGACGTGCCACCCGCCTGCACGCATACATCATTTACGCGGATCTTGCAACGCTAGTGTCATATATAACTCGAGCTTCCACGGCGATGATGAGTAACATCAGTACCTAGTAGGACTCGACGGCCTCGATGTAGGTGTAGTTGCGCTTGCCGGTGACGGGGTCGCCGACGCGGTAGCAGTCGGCGAGGAGGCCACAGGTGTAGAAGGTGATGGCTGCGAAGAGAACCAAGGACAGCGGCCCGGTCACCCACCCCAGCTGCGCCATGACCCATGACAGCGACAGCACGCCGGAACCGATCACCGCCGTTATAATGTGCGCGGTCGCCGTCCATACCGTTCCTGGGACATACATACAAGGAAAAAGAGTTGTGAAATTTTTTTCAAAAAAAAAGAGTTGTGATGAGTTCTACTGGAATTTAACATCCAATAAAAAGCTACAAACCCGGTAAAACAGAAATTGCTTCCTGCGATTCCCTTGACGTTCTATCACTTCTAAATGTGACCCGACTTTTGATCACGCCCTTTCATAACAATTTTGGTAAAACTTTCGATGAGTTCAAACAATTATCAACTGGTTGGAGAACATATCTATGATTAGGCGATTTCATTCCAGTTGAGGGGAAATATTCAACTCGAATTAGTGAACTCTCAACTTTCCTTTTGATAAAAAGAAACTCACAACTGGAACCCTAACATCAAAATGTTAAACTTTCAACTGAGAAGTCCCCAGTTTAAACTTGAAAAGTTGAAACCACAATTACGAGATTCGAAGTTCGCGATTCGGGTCCACGATTCGCAATTCACCACTTCTAAAAGTAGACTTTGATGGAGGTAAACATCTCTGATTCGCGGATCAGAGGTTGAGTTCGCTAATTGGAGTCTACTTGGGTTCACGAATCGAAGCAGCCATAGAACTAAATCCTTGACGCGAAAAAGAAAAGAAAATAAAACAAAGATAACAGAGAACAAAGGTGAAGTCGGCCCAGCCCAATTAGCTAGCCCTCATGCAAACCCTACCTATACGTAGCTCCCTCCCATCCTGTCTGTTAAAGTAGATCGGAAACTCAGAGAGAATTAGAGAATTAATCAATGTATTGATGCAATGTGATTATAGGTTCATATATACATCAAGGAATGGCAGTTGCCGATCCAAAGGACAAGAGGAAACTGCTATACGTAGTTGCTAATTGATGACACTCCCCTTAATCAATTGCATTGTCCACATACAGTTCAATGAATACTCTTACACAACGGGAATAAGGAGAAATGTAATAATAATAATATAGCATGGAAAACGCCTTTAAAATCCAGTGAAAAAATAAAGAGAAAATGATATGACATATATAAGTACTTCTATTTAATATTACCTCATTAAAAATCTTTTATGAGAAACTATATTAAAAACTCATAAAGAAAAAAGTATAATATATATAATCTGATGAGTACTAACATGATACAATTTAGGAGTTTTAGGAGTTTACTCCCCTTGAACCTTGCAAGTCTCGAATTCATCTCGTACCAATTTCATGAATATATTTCTGGAATATAGATGTTGGTAAAGACTTTGTAAATAAATTTGCTAGATTTTTACAAGATTATATTTGCAAGATTTCTATCTCTTTATTTTTCTGTAATTCATGGGGATAAATTAATTTAGGAGCAATGTGTTTTGTAATATTGCTCTTTATATAACCTGATTGCATCTTTGTAATACAAGATGCATTATTTTCATAGATAATTATAGATGATTCTAATGAACCAATACCACATAAACTCTGGTTATGGTTAATCGTTCGCGAAGCCATACACGTTCTTGTGGTGCTTCATATAAAATAATTATTTCAGAATGATTAGTGAAAATAGCTACTAAAGTTCATTTGGATGACCTCCATGAGAAAACAGTACAACCATGTAAGAAAATAAAATCCCACCATAGTTATATCTTGATTTTTCTGATACAATAAATCAAGATTTTTTGTGCCTTGGGGATATCTAAGGATATTCCTTATACGAACCATATGTCTTTTATTGGGGATGCACTGTATTTAGCTAATAAGTTAACTGCAAATGAAATGTTAGACTTGATGTAGTTTGCAAGATACATAAGTGCTTTATGGCACTAAGATATGAAAATTCATGTCCTAATATCTCTTCATCATGGCCCTAAGATATGAATGGATCTTTATCCCTATCAATAGATCGAACAAACATGGGAGTCTTTGATGCCTATGATTTATCTATATTAAAATTTTCAAGTATTTTCTAGATATACTCAGACTGATGTATAAGTCTTTTTGTTATATGATTATCTTGAACCGATATAATTTATGGAAATTTCATTTACATCTTCTCACTCCTCGTGATTTTCCACAACAATAGAGTCAATGTGTTTTGATGTCTCAGCACCTAAATGTGTGTGCGCATTTGTGCTGGGTTGTGGATGTTGAGCATCTGTCCGGTGCCTTTTAACTTGAGGTTCAATTGCATTTATTGGTTGAGGAGTTAATGTCCTCTATTTCTGTTTAGCTTTTGAGAAGCTGTTTCACCCCCTCGAGTATTTAGAAGAGGAGTGATTTTATTAGGTACCTCCACTCTTTCTGACACATTGACTACAGAGATATGTGATTTAGTGACACATTTTTAATTAGTAAATACATTTGGTAGATTATTTGCAATGTGCTGTAAATTTATGATTATCTGAACTTCTAATTCAAATTCTTTACATACATGGATCTAAGGACTAAATACTTGTGAAGTTCCAATTTATTTCCCGACATTATTTTTGTTACCGATCTCGCATTAATGCCGGAAAATTTTCCTAAAAAATGCAATCAGTGTCCAAGCTATGAATAAGTCCCTTGTGAGGGGTTTCGAGGTATTTTATAATTGATAGAGAATTATACTACATATAGATCCCCAATTTTCTGTGAGGGCCCGTTAATTTACACTGAGATGATGATATCAGTAGTATAAAGCACAACCGAATTTTTATAAATGGGAAATACTTGGTTGACTTTCACATACTGACTGCAGCAAATAAGCGTATGATATGCAGTTAGTCGAATTTAGATTAATTCTATGACGTGTGATACCACATGACCCTAACAAGATGTTGCTAAATTGCAATTCTGTAGTAGTGGTCATGTAATTAATTTGACTCTTTTGATAAGAGATTCAGCCAGACCATTTTGAGCATCTATCCAGATTAATATCCAAAACTACGCAATAGTCATTAAATACTCATTAAGTGAATTCAGCGGCATTATCCATTCTAATGGATTTTATCCTGTGTTTAGGATAATGTGCTCTTAATTTGATAATTTGAAAAATTATTTTTCCAAAATCATGATTCCTAGTGGATAAGAGACATACGTGGGATCATCTTGTGGATGCACCTATAAGTACCATAAAGTATCTAAATGGCCCACATAATGGTTGAATAGAACCACATATAACTTCTTGAATGCGTTCGAGAAATTTGAGTAGCTCATTTTGAATTTTAAGGTGAGAGAGCCTTAAAACTAATTTTCCTGTGGCACATGCAGTACACATAAAATCTGATTTTAGAAATTTTTGTAACTAATAAATTATGACCAACATATATTTTTCAATAATTTTTCTCATCATCACTACACCAGGGTGACTAAGCGATCATGTAAATCTTGAATTTATCAAGATTCTAAAAAGTCATGTACGCAACATGTGATTCTGGTCTGATCTATCTATACTACAATCGGATGATAGAGAATTTTTTTTTCAAATGCTTGTTTTTGTATCCATTGTAATGAGTTATGAGCAGATTTTCATCATTGTTCTCAGCACTAGTTTCTACATGAAATTATTTTTATAAATATCTTAAAGCTAAGTAGGGTTTGTGTGGAATTGGGTTACAAAAGTGCATCCTCGATTAATATTTTCGTACCAATAGGGATTACTACATTGTTCGTTATTTTGTCAAATTACTACATTGTTATATCACATCTGGCGTAGGTCTAATAATCCCCGTCGGCGTCTACGGAATAAATCCACAGACATCAAGAAATTAGTAAAATCAGCAAATAAAATGTATTACTAATTTCATGGTTTACTTATCTTCTTCCAAAAAAAAAGAGAGCTTTTACGGTACATCCTACTGCTGCTCTAAGGGAGCAGTATAGAACGATCAACCGTTAGATTAAAAGGGTAATCTAGATATTTCTCCCTCCGACTGATTTAGCTACCGCGCCCCGTCCCGTGTGCAAACCCCGCCGCCGCTCCCTCGTCTGCCCCGTTGCAGCCCCGTGCGCGACCCCGGCGTCGCTCCCCCGTCCGTGCGCCACCCCGCCGCCGCCGCCCCGTGCGCGACCCGCCACTCCCCCGTCTCCGTCGCCGCGGCCCCGTACGCGACCCCAGCGCCACTCCCCGTCAGCCCCGCCGCGCCCCCCTGCGGCCACCCACGCCGCTCCGCCGCTGCAGCCCGTCGGCGCGGAGCGACTGCATCTGCCCCCGCGTCCCCTCCGCCACACCGCGCCCCAGTGTGACCACCCACGCCGCTCCCCGTCCGGCCACCCCGCTGCCGCACCCCGTCCTTGCGGCACCGCCTGGAGCACCGCTGCATCTGCTACCTCGCCTCCCATTGACCTGCAAGAAGGTATTTCTCATTCCCTCCCCCGATTTGGTCCGCAGATTGACATGCGACTAGAGGCACATGCACATATACTGTTGCTGATTCGATCTGCTGATGGTGTCAATCTCTTCTAGTCTTTGCAGCAAAAGCTAAAGAAATTTAGTATACTTAATGTCATTTTGAGCTTGATCTTGTTCTTGCAGCAAAAGCTTCTGAATTTAAAAAATGTGGGCTCAAATGCCATCTGATCATCTGCTTCCGTCCGTGCTCAATTCAGTACTGCGTGGTTTTAATACGTGAAAAGACTAGACACGCAATGCTGGCAGAAATCCACAGTTAGCAATGTGCAAAAGAAACCAATTAGTTGGGATGAACGCTTCAGGGGGCGTCTTCTTTAAATTTCTTTTTCACTTTGGCTCGTTTTCTCCTTTCCTTTCAGTATCCGGTGACACTTTCAGAAACTTTACTCCACTGTAATGTAAGAGGATTCCTGAGACATACATGCCTATCTAACGTTGGAGAGCCGTTTGGGAATAAAAAGCATGCCCTTTTATCATTTAATTGACCTCTTAATGCTTATTCATATTTGAATCATTTGCATAAGATAATGCCTTTGGTGTTGAAAGAACTTGCATCTTCTGAGGCTACTAATAGGAGAAATGCTGCTTTCTGTGTTGGGGAGCTATGCAAAAGAAGGGCGTATGATTTTTACTTTTCAAGCATTACAGTAATATGCCTGGAAGTGAGAGAAGTTGATCAAACTATTGGATCCAGTGTTCTTTAATAGTCCTGCTCAAAGCCTGATACATCATCAAGATTGCTCATTAGTGTGTGATTGACTATTACTATGGATGAGATTCAGGCTTCTGGCAGCATTTTCTTTGCCCATTTCTGTATTCCGACACCAAACTAATAAACTGATGCTTTGGAGAGCTTATGTTTGAAAAATGCATGTGCACTGGCTTCTCTGTTGTGCCGACAAAGAACATGCTGCTTAAGCATATTTTTCTCTCTCTCAGAAATGTCTCCTGAATAGAATGTACAGCTGTGTTTCTATCTTTTACATCCTAGTGCATCTTGCATGTTCACTTGGATTAGAAGGATGTGTTTTGGCACAGATCTATGGAAGCAACGTATGTGTTTTTGGCACAGATCTATGGAAAGCAACGTCCTATGATTAAGTTCTGCGTAGTCCTGCCTTCTTTGTGAATTCCTACTACTGATGCTCTAAGTACTACTTCTTCAACTGTTCCATCCAACTCTGCTCTTTACTTGTCGAAATCTGAATATTTTGAAGAACACGTATTATGTTGAATAGTTGTTTTTGTACACAATTTTTGTGAGTTGCCACGCAAGTATTATTCGCATAGATACCGTGACATTATGCCACTGCAGTAACCTATATCTGAAGAAACACTTGCTTGAATTCTTCACAGGAAAACTGCCTTGGGGAAGGTAGCAGTCAGATCAATAACCAGCTTTTCTGCTTGATATGTTTTTTCCGGAATAAAGTATGGCTATTCCACCAAAATACTGCTAGTTAACCTCATTTAAGATGATCGCAAAGGAAATCCTATTTAAGACAAATTAATGTACATAGTGGGGATAAAGATTCTAGCAATGAATACAATTATCACAAACCAAAAAAGTGTTCTAAATTTCCTATGGCTGCATAGCAGTTGATCAAGGAGTTCGACTGTCTGTTAACAATCAAGAGGCAGATGCGATTTTCTTGGGCTGACGCTGGCGGCCCACAAGAGAACGGATCCGATTTTCCGGGGCCGACCGTTTGGTTCGAATCGATCAAAAAATCATGTAGCTCTAACCTCCAACCATCCTTTGTTTCGCATTGTTCCAGTTTTATCCCTAAACCTCGTATACTGCTTAAGTTAGGGGATCTATACTACTCACAAGAGGCTGCAGTATAGATCTATTTGCACCATAGATCTTCATAAATAGATGGTTCATATTGTTAGGATGTACCATAAAAGACCTAAAAAAAAAGTGTTCGTAACACAAGTGCGATTGCTCACGCTTTCAAATTCCCGCCATATGCCGCTACCATCTCAACATCCTCCTCTCTTGCACTATTGATGCGTCCCACGCCACCACTTTCGCTCTACCGCCACCACAGGTGTCGTTGCCTCTAGAACCGAATACCAAGATCGCTGCCGTTGGTGTCGGAAACAACTCAACAGGAAAAAGAAGGTGACATCCAACGGAGACACGCATTGGCAAGCTAGATCTTCAGATAGCTGTGCAAACATGCAACAACGTTGGCGCTCTGCTGCTGGCTCGCTTGAGCAGAAGGGAGAGCACTACAGGGACACGAATCTTCAATGACTTCCCGGGGTGAGAAAATTGATAGAAACAAAATATACGGATAACAGCACTCCCTCCAAAGGCAAATACGAAATGTCCTAAAATCTAGAGTGGGCTGTTGAAGTGAGTATATTGTCCACATTTCCTTGTTAGTTCAAACTTTTGGATGAACTGGCTGATATATGAAATTCAATTATAATACTAGAGGTAAGACCTCCCGAGAAAAATAATTAGAGCCCGCACCGGTTCACGCCTTAGCTTGAGGGCCCTAATGTGACAGTGCTGTGTTGAAATAGGAGTATCTAACCATTTATCTCATCAATTTATGGTTTGGGTGACGTGATTAGCATAAAACTCAATACAGAAAAGTTTTTAGGCCCGAATGCAAACAAAACAGTCGCTCTTGTTGACGTGTACGTCAAACTGATGCATAACAGAATCACAACGAGAGACCCGGAAGATTAAAACTTCCTTTTCAAAAAGAAAAAAGAATCACACAAAGACGAATGCTAGAAAAGCAAGGCAAGGAAAAGAACAAAGTCCAGAGCTCCTCATTCCATCTATTTCGGTGCGCGCCATGCAAAAAGCAGAGTTGGCACACACGGGTACTTGCTAGCAGTAGCATCTACGAGAAAGCTACAGAAAACCATCAAAGAGATCAGAGGATAGCGCGCAGAAGCAGCTAAGATGAGACGTGTATGGCGCCGCCGCTGGATTTGGCAACATTCATTCAAGGCGCTCGACACCGGTGGCCTCTTCTTCCATGGCGACCGTTCCTTTTCTCCGTGATCTCTTTGACCCGTGCCTACATCATGAGGCACCTTTAGGAACACGTACGTGTCGATTTTATGGAGAAAACCCCAATTAATTGGACCGCTATTGGGGTATGTAGGTAGGGGGATGATAGTTTTGTGGCACGTGTGTCGAAATATCTCAACTTACGGTGAAGAGCAAGGCCCTTTTTCAACTACAGGTTCCCTGTGAAAATTTGCGTGTTCCCAGCAGGACCCAAAGTGAGAAGATGAAATTAATGTAGGATAGGGTGATAATTAAAGATGGTGAAAAGCCATAGAGAAACTATTCTTCTGTTGGACCAGAAAGTTTGTGCTTGATATCATTGTTAAGGGCGTGTACAACAATGTTATGTCCGTTTTTCCTAGTGCTGCTACATAGACTTACGGTAATATATTATTAAAGAAGGATCATTAAGCCGTCAAGAGATAGCATGTGCGCAAGAACATAGCGAAAGAGAAATAAAATCGCATTGCAGTGAATGTTGTCTCTAATGGATGTTTCGATGAAATAAGTGTGGTAGGAGCTAGAATAAAAGAACAATAAAAGGTGGATTGTATTTTTGGTGTACTGGAAGAACTATTTTTAAGATTGTCTTTACATGATGCGAATGTTTTAGCTACAACCTAAACGACAATACCACCTTATGCCATCTCACTCATATCCTTTGTAAAAGATGGAGAAGGTTAAGAGAGTGAAGATGTGTGCATTACTATTCCTGCGGGCTTAAACCAATTTGCAGAGGGAAGCGGAGGGCAGGTTAGTGGGAAAATTCAAATTATACGTGCCTTTAAGAAATTAAGGTTGTGACTTCACTTGGTGTCTACAATAGTGGAGACAATAGTTGTCTTTGTCACCCCTCCACATCATCTCATATCAATGCTAATGTGTTTTGGTATTTGTGCCAACCTCGTGGATTGAGTTGTCTCTTGTTATCTCTGTTCACCTAAAATCCAACATGGCAAAGTTAAAACATAACTGACCTCACATTATTGTACATGTATTCAACGTTATAATGTTTTACAATTAAAGTAGCTATCACATGTTTATCGTGATTTTGATTCAGCCGATTTAGGGGAATTTTGATGACTTTGCACCATATTTTAGAAGGAAAGCACAACAAGCCGCAGTGCGTCCTCCAATGGTGAAGTGTATAATCAAAATTCTGAATATATGTGTAGGATATTTCCTTTAAAATATGTACTGTATATGAATTGCTGAAACACTTTGGAAATAATAAGATGTGAAGGGAAGACGTTCTCTCACACGGTTAAAAATAAAAACGTGAGCACTGAAACCTTGAAATGATATTTCACGGCCGTTCGTCGGCATGAACGAGACAGCACGCATTTATGGTGGGGTTCATAGCCTAATCTTTTCTCTTTCTCCACTATACACACTTGTTTCCCCTTATTTATTTCTCCAGCACACGCTTATTTCCCTGATCCCCACTGCTCCTGCACTCCGAGATCGCTCTTTCTTCACTCGGGCCGACAAACCGCCACCATTGTCCTTTGCTCCGGTCAGTGAGCCGCCACCCTCGTCCTCCCCTCTGGCCAGCCAATGCCGGCGTGTCCTTCGTGGCCTCCATATCACCGCTTCCCCACCTGCATTACCTCCATGTTTGGATGTTGCCTTCTGTTGGGGAAGGGGTCCCCGCGCTACCCGGTTTCGACGCTTTTCGTACTTAGAGGAGATCAGTGCTACACCAACCTCGTCGCGACGCCAAGACCGCGCGACGCCGACTCCGCGACAACACAAACCTCGTCGCGACGCCAAGACCGCGCGACGCCGACTCCGCGACGACACCAACCTCGTCGCGACGCCAAGACCGCGCGACGCCGACTCCGCGACGACACCAACCTCGTCGCGACGCCAATACCGCGTGATGCCGACTCCGCAGCAACATCAAGTCTGTAACCACGCCAAGACCATGTAACGCCGAGTCCGTGACGGCGACAAGTCCATGCATGACGGGCGGGACCCACGGGATATTCCCGAAATATTCCCGGAGGAAAAGACCTACACGTCCCCAGGGGCATCGGTACATCTAGGCGCATGATTGTAAAACGCCTGAGGGCATTCCTGTAATCTCCCCTACCCCTCCATTCTCCCTATAAATAGAGGGGCACCCCTTCCATTTGGGGGGATCCCCAGAAATTCCGAATACACGTTTGCTTGTCCTCCTCTCCTCCGGTTCGCAGACATCGCGGCGGGTTCGAGCGTCTTCGCGTCGGGTAACCCGTGCGCGCGACAGCGGTGTCTTCACGAAGTAGTTTCCCGTGCAACCCTCGTAGGTCCGTGGAGCCATGCGGGGTGCCACAAGTTCACTGTCTAGCCTCGTTGCTACGACAGTTGGCGCCGTCTGTGGGAAGCTAGCAAGAAGCCGTGTGACGAAGACCGCAGTCGCCACCGGGAGTGCGAAGACGCCACCGTCAGCCCGCAGGACGATCGAGCTATTCCACCTAAGAAGTGAGGAAGAACGAAGTGGAAGGCCACGGCCACCACCGCAACGGGCATGAGAGCGACGACCTGAAGGACGGCACGCGCCGGTGTCGCAGCGTCCAGCTCGGCTCCCCGTCATGGCGTCGACCTCGGGATCTCCGTTGCGGTGTCTCCGTCACGGAGTCAACCTCGCCCCTCCGTCACGATGTCGACCTCTACGGTCCGCCGCGGCAGGGACTTCGGCCCTCCGTCACAGAGTTGACCTCGCCCCTCCGTCGCGGTGTCGACCTCTACGATCCGCTGCGGCATCGACTTTGGCACTCCTTCACGGAGTCTCCGTCACGGAGTTGACCTCGCCCCTCCATCGAAGTGTCGACCTCTACGGTCCGCCGCGGCGTCGACTTCGGCACTCCTTCACAGAGTCGACTTCGGCACTCCGTCGCGGTGTCGACCTCTACGGTCCGCCGCGACGTCGACTTCGGCACTCCATCGCGGTGTCGACCTCTACGGTCCGCCGCGACGTCGACTTCGACACTCCATCGTGGTGTCGACCTCTACGGTCCACCGCGGCCTCAACTTCGGCGCTCTGTCACGGAGTTGACCTTGCCCCTCCGCCGTGATGTTGACCTCTACGGACCGCCGCGGCGTCGATTTCAGCACTCCGTCACGGAGTCAACCTCGCCCCTCCGTCACGGTGTCGACCTCTACAGTCCGCCACGGCGTCGACTACGACACGCCATCAGGGAGTCGACCTCATGTCTCCGTTGCGGTGTCGACCTCTACGGTCCGCCGCGGCGTCGACTTCGGCACTCCGCCATGCCATCGACACCGCTCGACACGTGGCCGCCCACCTGCTGGCTTGTTCCTTCGGCGCCCAAGCTTGGGGACAACATGCAAGAGGCTCATCTTCAGCATCGTCACCCAAAACCTCCTCATGTGCGCTGGGAAGCCTCATCTCCCCCGCACGAGTCTAGTCAAAAGCCTGCTTGCGTTGGCCGGGGGGAACCACCACCCCCGCGCGAGTCGAGCACCTAAAACTCCTCGTGTGCGCTGGGAAGCCCCATCTCCCCGCACGAGTCGAGTCAAAAGCCTCCTTGCGTTGGCCGGGGGGAACCACCTCCCCCGCGCGAGTCGAGCACCTAAAACTCCTCGTGTGCGCTGGGAAGCCCCATCTCCCCGCACGAGTCGAGTCAAAAGCCTCCTCACGTTGGCCGGGAGGATCCACCTCCCCCGCGCGAGTCGAGCACCTAAACCTCCTCGTGTGCGCTGGGAAGCCCAATCTCCCCCGCACGAGTCGAGTCAAAAGCCTCCTCACGTTGGCTGGGAAGAACTATTTCCCCTGCGTGAGTCGAGCACTTGAATCTCCTCGTGTGTGCTGGGAAGCCCCATCTCCCCCGCACGAGTCGAGCACAAAGCCTCCTCGCGTTGGCTGGGAAGAAGCAACTCCCCCACGTGAGCCAAGCACCCAAACTTCCTCGTGTGTGCCGGGATGCAGCCCGTCCCCCACGCGAGTCGAGTAAAAGGCCTCCTCGCATTGGCTGGGAAGAAACATCTCCCCCATGTGAGTCGGGTATTGTCGCTCCCCCGCATGAGCCGTCTTGCAAGCTAAGAAAGGCCCGATGCACACGTCTCCGTGCACCTATCTCTGAGTGTTTCGCTTCTTTTTTGGGCAAGGACCCGGTACGCACGTTGCCATGTGTCAATCCCTTCTTGACATCAGTACCCGACTATTTGATATAGGAGAAAAAGCTTAGAGCTAGAAGGCAACTACTCGCGCTACCCGCCACGCCGAGGGACGCGAAGTTTGTTTCATTGGGACGCAAGGTACCCGTACCATTCTCAACATCGCAAGGGACTACGCCACCCTGCAAGGTACCAAGTACCACGCACGACATCGCAAGGGGCTACGTCACCGGAGTACCCACGGGCAAGCAGTGATGCCGCATGAAGCCAAGATGCCACAGTGTCGACTCCTCGGTGCACCGTCGCAGCGTCTCCATCAAGCTTGGCGCTCCGTTGTGGCGTCGACCTCGGCGCTCCGTCACGGCGTCGACCGCGGCGCTCCGCCGTCGCGGTGTCCGTCGCGGCATCCGATATGGCGCTCCATCGCTGTGTTGACCTCGGCGCTCCATCGCGGCGTCTCCGTCGACCTTGGCGCTCCGTCACGGCGTCGGCCTCGGTGCTCCGTCGCAGCGTCTCCATCAACCTTGGTGCTCTGTCGCAGCGTCGACCTCGGTACTCCGTCGTGGCGTCTCCGTCGTGGCCTCTCCGTCATGGCATCGACCTCGGCGCTCCGTCGTGGCAACTCCGTCGCGGCGTCAGCCTCGGTGCTCCGTCGCAGAGTCTCTGTCAACCTTGGCACTCCGTCACGGTGTCAGCCTCGGCGCTCCATCACGGCGTCTCCATCGACCTTGCCGTTCTGTCGTGGCAACTCCGTCGCGGCATCGGCTTCGGCGCTCCGTCGTAGCGTCTCCGTTGACCTCGGCACTCCGTCGCGGCGTCTCCGTTAATCTTGGCGCTCCGTCGCGGTGTTGGCCTCAGTGCTCTGTCGCAGCGTCTCCGTCAACCTTGGCGCTCAATTTTTGCTAAAGTATGCAATAGGTTTGCCTTCTTGTAATAACACACCACCTAAACCAATTCCACTAGTATCGCATTCAAGCTCAAACATCTTATTAAAATCAGGAAGCTGAAGTAAAGGTGCATGTGTCAACTTATCTTTCAATACCGCGAAGGCCTCCTCTTGCGCGTTGCTCCAAACAAATAGAACATCCTTCTTTGTGAGCTCATTTAGCGGTGCAGCAATGGTGCTGAAGTCTTTGAAAAGCATCGATAGAACCCAGCAAGCCCTAAGAAACTACACACTTGTGTGAACGTTTTAGGAGTCTGCCAACTCTGTATTGCTTCGATCTTGGATCTGTCAACTTCGATGCCCTGCGAAGTAACAACATAGCCAAGAAATGACACTCGGTCGGTGCAAAAGGTGCACTTCCCAAGATTACCAAACAAACGTGCATCTCGGAGAGCATTCAAAACAACACGTAAATGATCCAAATGATCCTCCAAAGATTTGCTATAGATCAGTATATCATCAAAATAGACTACCCCAAAGCACGTAAGACTTCACATCAATCTCATGAATGTACTAGGGGAATTAGTTAAACCAAAAGGCATGACTAACCACTCATATAACCTGAACTTAGTTTTAAATGTCATTTTCCATTCATCTCCCAATTTCATACGAATTTGATGATATCCACTACGAAAATCAACTTTGGAAAACACGATAGAGCCACTCAATTCATCAAGCATGTGATCTAGCCTAGGAATAGGATGACGATATCGAATAGTAATGTTGTTAATGGCTCGACAATCAACATACATACGCCATGATCCATCTTTCTTAGGTACCAATATAACAGTAACAGCACATGGACTAAGGGATTCACGAACATAACCTTTGTCGAGAAGCTCTTGGACTTGACGCTGAATCTCCTTTGTCTCCTTTGGAATGGTTCTGTATGGTGCTTGGTTGGGCAGCGAGGCACCGGGGATTAGGTCAATTTGGTGCTCAATCCTTCGTATCATGGTAATCCCGGCGGTACGTCCTTTGGAAAGACGTCGGTGTACTCTTGCAAAATGTTAGTGACAGTAGGAGGCAAAGAAGGAGGCATATCCTCAAATGAAAATAAAGCTTCTTTGCACACAAATGCATAGCAAACAGAATTAGTAGCATCAAATTCATTCACATCAGATTTGCGAGCTAGAAAACTTAAGCCTTTCAGTTTAACCTCTTCTTTCTTAGTTGGAGCAAATTTATCCTTCTTCTTATGTTGTTCAAAATTTTTAGCTACAATCTAATTTTCACTTTTAGTTGGCTCCTGATTCTTCTCTCTACTAGCTCTAGCATGTTCATCTTTAACAATCTATTCAGGAGTCATAGGATGCAACACAATTTTCTTTCCTTGATGCATGAGAGAGTGTTGATTAGTTTCTAACATGATGCACACAATCTTTATCAAAGTGCCATGGCCTACCTATAACATGGAACACGCTTGCATAGGCACAACATCACAGTCAACATATCATGATATGAACCCAAAGCAAAGTGTACTCGCACCGTTCGTGTTACCTTAAGCTTGCCACTACTATTGAACCACTAAATGTAATACGGATGTGGATGTTTTCATGTGGGCGGTGCTAACTTCTCTACCAAGTCGATGCTCGCCAAGTTGTTACAACTCCCTCCATTGTGATGATGCGAATTGAACGCTCCTTGACGACACCCTTGATTTGGAAGAGATTGTGTCGCTAATTTTTGCTCGACACGGGCTAGCTGAGCACTAAGCACTTGTTGTGCTATAATGCTCAAATACTGATCAGCGTCATCAGCATGGATGTGCTCCTCATCATGATCAGTATCGGTGCCTCCATCTTCATTCGCAGCAAGCATAACATAAGTTTCTTCATCTAGATCACTTGCTGAATCGTACTCGCCGTCTTCACAAATAAGCAGAACCCATTTACTTGGACACTCCCTCATGATGTGACCGAAGCCCTTGCAGCGATGGCATTGTGTATCTTTTGTTTTTCCAGTGGAAGCAACCGACGATGATGAACTCTTGGCGGGGGTGGTAGAGGCACTTCTTGTTGGTGCGGGGGCTGTGGAGGCACTTCTTGTTGGTGCAGGCGCTCGTAATGCTGAATTTGAAGCAGAAGAGGATGGCTTGCTGTTGGTTGCACTTGATGTCATGGTACGGTTGGACGGGGCAGCGAGGGTGCGAGGAGCCATGTCATACCCCGACCTATAGAAATGTTAGTATGGCATCCCTGCACTTGACATTTAGCTTTACAAGGAAGGTGAAACAAACGAGTGATATTATTATAATCTTTGAAATCTAATATGTCCTGAATTTCACGATTCAAACCACCCATAAAACGAGCCATCATCGCATCTTCAGATTCATTAAGACCACAACGAATGAGACCAGTTTGCAATTCTTGATAATACTCCTCTACATAATTTGTGCCTTGTTTCAAACGTTGCAACTTATTTAGCAAATCATGAGCATAATAAGAAGGCACAAACCTATGTCTCATTTGCTGTTTCAAACCTTCCCAAGTGGTAAGAATAGCATTACAATGTGCACGGCAATGTTCATGCCACTAAACAGATGCAAAATTAAGGAATTTGCTAGTGGCAGCCCTAACCCTTCTATTCTCAGGGTAATCATGACATGCAAATTTTTGATCAACTAAAAGCTGCCAACTCAAGTAAGCATCAGGATTATACTTGCCGTCAAATGGGAGGATAGTGAATTTTACCTTGGCATAATCATCATTGTCACGTACCTCTCGACGTGGTCGTTCATGCCCCATACCATGGCGATTGAAGCGTTGCCATCGGTGATCACGATTAAAGTTTATATCTTCCTCGTTCTCCGAATCACCGGTGTAATCAGCGGAGTTCTCTCCTTCTTGCTCCGCTTCTTGCACACCCAAATGTTGGTATTGGTGTGTCGCCGAACAGTGGCAGTGGGATCGGTGGTAGCACCCTAGCAGTAGCTTGGGCCTCCGGAGCAGGAATGGGGACTCGTCGGACTCGCGGAATAAGTGGTGCAGCCGGTATAGCAGGTGGTGCAGCAGCATAAGATCCACCTGCGAGCACAGTGAAAGGACCGAGATGCCGACTAGAGGGGGGGTGATAGTTGGCTTATAAAATTCCCCTTTTTAAATCTTCTATTTAAGTTGTCAAGTTAACTTCACAGATTAATAATGACAGCTGTGACACAGGTGAGTGACACAGATGAGAACTATGTGTAAATTAACACACAGCTGTCACACAGGTGAAAGGCACAGGTGAAAAGATAACCTAACACAGTGATCTACTTAGACTAACTGAGACACAGGTGCTAGCACAGATGAGTACAAGTGAATGTAACAGCTGAGTAACAGCTGACCACACACAGGTATAAAGGTAAGCTAGCACAGGTGAAAAGGTAAGTACAACAGAGCAAGTCTAAGAGACACAAGCAAGCAAGAGTAAACAGATAAGCATGCAATACAGGAAGTAAAGGAGACTCAGAGATTTTTCACCGAAGTTCCCAACTCTTTGCAGAGAAGGTACGTCTCCGTTGGAGAGACCACTCCTAAGAGATGGCCAGCACTGAATCGTGCTTGTTTCTCCGAGTACCTGATCTTTCAGGACTCTTCCTTCTTGCTTGTGGAGATCCTTTTGCCTTACAGCAGGTAGACCTCAGAACACCTTCACAAACTACTGGTTCAGCCCACACAAGCTTGGGTGATACCAGCAACTCCTACACCCGTCTAGGAGCAGACAAACTCCAAGAGTAACAGATGATCCAGCAGCAATCTCTTGGAGGAACCTTTGCTCGTGCTCTAGCTCACAAACCCACTCGAACTAACCCTTAGGCGCTTGGCTCTTGTGGAGTGGTTTGGAGGCTTTGCAACGGTCGTATGAGAATCACTGATTTGAGCAAGGTTGAGGACAGAGTCCTCCCCTGGTCCCCTATATATAGGGTCCACAGCACCTGACCGTTACCCTGTTGCCACGTAGGATTGAGTGAGCCACCGGTGTCAACCACCTGTGACACAGCTATACCCTACGCTCAACTGTAACCGGCTCAGGCAGACCGACACCTGTGTCACCGGCGGCACACACAGGTGAACTCTTAGCTGATAGCAGCACTACCCAGCCCGGTCCTGGCACACTACATGCCCTCAGCATACTTTACCTAAGCTACCTGAAAAGGAGAGAACCTCCGATAGACCCCTGACACAGCAGACCCTACCGCAGAGCAGTTCCCTTAGCTTTTACAAGCTCTCTCCGGTACAGAGGTGTACCTGAGTCATAGAGCGGAAGACCACCTGTGACACAGCTGTGTCACACAGGTGCCTAAGGCTCTAGGGTTTTCACACAGCTACATACTTTTGTGCAAAGCTATTGACACAGGGCAATTGGCCTCAAAGCACCAATCCCCTTGACCAACACTCTGAGCAATGAGCAAGGTTCCCTTAGACAACTGCTACTGTTTCATCCCTCTTGATAGTACGGGTGGTTCCTATGGACTCAAAGAAACTAGCAAATCTAGGCTTCACCTGCCACCAACTGAAGTCACGGCCCTTGACGCATCAAGCCACCATCACCCTGCTTGCAGCTCCCTGCACAGCACCAGCTTCTTCTCAGCTGTGGCACAGCTCCCTAGCACAGCCATCTCTTTGTCCTTGAACCCACCTTGTACCTTTTTGGTGGCCATCCTTCTCTGGATAGCCCTTCATCATGGAACCTGTAAGATCTGCTTACACTCAAATGTAAACATTAGATTCCAGTTTAGGTTGCCATTAACCATCAAAACCAAATTAGGGCCTAGATGCTCTTTCACATAGGTAAATGAGCCAAGATAGCTTCGAGAGTTACATTAGCGATATTTTGCGCAGCCTCGATTGCATTAAGCTTCTCTTCTTGCAAGGACAGTCGCTCGTTGGTGATACGAACATCCTCTGTAAGTCCATATGTGGTGATCCTCATTTTTTGCTCAAAGTGTGCTATGATGCCCTTAGTGCGGGGAGAGTGGTGGAGCGACCCCTCGTTATCTGATACGGTTAGTAGAAACAAGAAACAAAATAGCAAGTGTATCGTTCCTATGTGCTACTAGGTTGTGGTGACAAGCTGCTCAAACTCTCTAGCCGTTCACAAATTCTTGCAAGTTCTTACCTAGCAAAACAGGGGGTGCCGGCTATTGGCGGTGTCAAATTCTTCCCGAAGATTGGATGAAGCGATTGACCGGCGACCAAACAGCCTGTACAAGGTAGAAAGGGGAGCTTGGGAGGCTTTATGTGAGTAGCAAGGATAGCAAATGATCAAGTAGCTACGCAATGTTGAAAAGATGCTAAAAATACTAGTCCTAGTGGCTGGATTTACACTAGAACGAGCAAAATTTAACTAGGCCTAGATATCAAAGCGATAGAAACAAGAAAACAAGAGAAAGCAATGAGAAAGTTTCTGAGTTTTTTTTTGCAGTGGCCTTCTATGTGGCTTCTTACTCTTTTTATATATTTTTTAAATTTTTTACACCTCAGAAAAATCTCAAACAGAGACTGCCACACAAGAAAACAGGATTCTGCCATAGGTATGCTGCGGCAGCAGAAAACAGTAGAAACCTTGCTGTGGTAGGAAATCGGCAGGAGGCTGAAACTTAAATTGGCTTTTTCTCCCAAACCACTCGTCGGATTGTGCTGAAAATTTACTAGTAGACTCCTGGATTTATGCCTGATTTTACATAATTTTATCAAAAGTTTCTGAGCACTTTTAATTTTTAGTCCGAATTTGACTTGGAGTTTGAATTCGAGTCCAAAACTTGAATTCAGTCTGATTCTTGGTGGAAGATCTGTCTAGGGGCCTTCTTAAGGATGTGGGGCCCTTTGGGTCTAGGGGCCTTCTTAGGATGTGGGGCCCTTTGGGTCAGCCAATTCCTTTCCCGATGGTTAGAGATAGAAGACCAAGCCTTACAAGATGAATCATTTGCCTAGTTCACTTGAACTCCAATCAAAACTATTCCTGTTGTGTTGGCCTTTCCAAAACTCCGTAGATCTGATCCAATCTATTGTTGGTCAAGCAAAGATGCAAGTGATCTTTAGGGGGTACAAAAGGGGTATTTAAAGAGGTGAGGAGAGGTGAATTTCGACCAGCTATGGGTAGGGTGGCCGAATCCAACTCTAAAGTGCAACTCTCCTCGAATATGGACTCTAAAACTTACCTACTTTGTCTAATTCCAAAAATACATGGGCCTTGCCAAAAAATAAGGTGGCGTAGCACCTATGGATTGATATGGACAAAAATATATGTTGGAAATTTGTATTATTCGTCTAAGTCTTCATAATTCATCATGGTGGCTTCAAAGTCTTGAAATAGCCTGACAACAACTCCGCATCTCCATTTTTATTTGTAGGCTGGCTGCGATCTCCTTCCTTCCTTCTCTTCATGCTCCATTGTCCATCCCTCATAGCTAGGCTTGGTCCTTCATTCCTCATAAGCAAAAGATCATCTCTATTTAGTTGTTGAGCGCGAGCTCTAGTGATAGGTCCTTGTATTTCCCGCACTTGAGGAGTGGCATCATGTGGAGATAGAGTAGCTGAGGGTATAACTGTAGATGGGATGTCCTCATCACCTTCTCACTTTACATAGATCAGAGGTGCTGTTTAGGGTTTTCTGGAATAACCGTCGTGATTATCCTCAGGATCCCTTAACAAAGATTGCTTGATTTGACGTGGCAGAGTTGTGCAACCATGCAGTACGGGCAGTGCTGTCATACCACTAGTTGGCTAACCTTTTGGTAACTCCATTTGGGCTCTCGTTTCTTCTGGAGCACTCCAAATATATCCATATATGTCCATTTTCCAGTGATCCTACACACATTAAATCCAATAAAAGGTATTTGCACAATCTGGCCATTAATCAATCATCACTAGCAATAATTAGTAATTTATGTAGTAAAAAATTCATTGAATAAGGATCAAACTTAGAGAAAATAACGAGTACAAAATGGACTCATCAATTACTCAAAAATTAGTGTAGAAACGCATATGTCTTCCATTGCTACATCTTATTTCTCACATCTTCTTCCACTCCCCCATTGACCTAGGTCCCCCTCACCGGCTCAGTTGCAATGTAATAAACCTGATTTAAATATGGAATAATCAGATTAATAAAAAGACCAAAAATTTGAATTTAAACTGTAGGTTGAATGCATGACTGGACTTTTTGTCAGAAAAGGAGATAAGGGAAAGAGGTGGAAGAAGGAACAAAAGGAGAAGAAGGGAATTTCATCGGTTTTGTCCAAAATTCATCGTGGTCATTAGTTTTTTAAGGTTGAGATCTGTTGAGCTTAATAAGGTGGTCTTAATGATGGAACTAAAATTTGGGCTCCATAGAAATGTTGTTGGAAATATTTTTTATATATCTAGAGTATTTATTTGCTTAATTTGGATATAAGGAATTAAAGATAGATATGGAGGTTCCGTAGCCAAGATTAGTTCGTTTGTTGATCTTCAAACCTAAGGCAAGTGTATGACAATCCATCTTATTGTATGATTGCCCGTTATTGGTTGTTCTTGTGTACTTTATTGATGCTCTGTTCGATATTACTACAATTTTGTGTTATGATTATTTAAGCCCGTGCGGTGAGAATCGTTCCATGTTGAATAGTCCGATGAGGTCGATGAAAGCCTTCACATGTGATGATGAGGACATCTCTACCACATCTCTACCACTAATATAACCACAACACCTCCTGCCACTCCTCAAGCTATTGTAATTCCTCAAGCAACACCTCGTACCCCTCCATATGGTGCTACGTCACCTCTAGTTGGCCTTGGCCCATGTAATTTCAAAATTAGGGTAAAAGTAGACATTTTTTAGAGTTAGAGTCCATATAGGAGTTCGTTTTAGGATTGGATTCGGCTAACCCCTTAGCTAGCTGAAATCCCCTCCTCCTCCTCTCCTTTAAATAGGACCCAATACCCCCTCTAGAACTCGGCTTTTGTTAGATTGGTTTTTCTACTTGTGAAAACTTTCGTTGTTTCTCTTGTTTAGCTAGTCAGCAATAATAGCGTCTTCGGAACCCCAATACCTCAATAAATTTTATCCATAATTCCTGTCCGCATGTACATATTTCTTATTACTATTTTCTTATTTGTTCTTCGATTGTTCACAGGAAAAGACCATCGTGGTCAGATCGATCGTGTTTCTAATAGGTCGAGAACATCATAGAGTTGGTTCAGCGATTGCAACCCTACGGGTTTGCAACGATTATAATACGGTCGTAACTGAACCATGAGAGTTGTCACCACCAAATCAAAATTTATCCTCTCATCAAAGATCGAGAACCCCCGTTGCTATCATGTGAGCTAGTCCGTTGTGCTTGAGCTAGGTTGGTGAGAACCATCAGCGATGACTACTTTGTGGTCCTCCTAAAATTATCTGGTTTGGTGTTCATTGACTTACCATGAAATTGGTGTTCAGCTGGAATTTACGTGAAAAAAGTGATTATTGTTTTTAAGACTCTAAATTGTACTTGATTGAGTATTCTTTACTCACTCTTGCTTTTTTTTGTTAGTTTTATTTAATTTTCAGGTATCAAGAGTAGCGGCATGCCTGGAAGAGAGTAGTACACCTTCTTATAGACACATTACTCAATTCACATAATTTATACACACTAGCTCATTTCATTAAATAGTTGTTTAGTCTTTTGGCTGGTCATATATCATAGTGTTGGCATCTTATTGTTCTATATAACATATTAGGTGGTCGACATGTTAATAGTTTGAATTATATATTTGGTTGGAGTCTGCGTAATTGATGATATTTTATATTAATTGTGTTATATTTGATAATTTTCTATTGTGGATGTCTTTATAAATAAAGGAGATTGTTGAAATTTATAACTTTTTCTAAATTTGATAGTTTTTAATATAGTATTATACCATTTCATGTAGAATTGATATTTAGAGTGTTACATGCACACATCACCTCTCCGTTCTACTTCCGAGACGCACTCCAATTGCTGCTCAATACGTGCTTAAACTGAGTGGCAAGCCAGGATAAATCGAGGATACTAATTGCCATGCCATCGTCACGTCAACTGCGCGATGGCAAAAGTGGCTCCATTATTTGCACCGTTTTAGGATGTCAGTGGATAGAATATGTAATTTTTCTTATTCAAGGTTTAAATGGCTACAGCAACATAGGAGGTAAACTAGACTTCTCTCATTGAAAATATAGCATGCTACTGTATGGATTTTTGAACCCCTAAGGCCCGACTTGGGAGCCACGTAAATTTACACTTGTAACAAGCTTACATTAGTATTTACAAGGCATAATTCTTTTCCGATTGTAAACTTCTACCCTTTTCCATTTGCGTGGAAACTTTTTCCTGTTGTGAACTATAATAGAAAGCTATTGTCTATTATGTCCATCTGGAACTTCAGCAAATGTTTAAGGTGCAAAGTAAACTGACAAATTAAATAATAACTCAACCAAAGTAAATATTTTTTAACTCAGTAGGAGTTCATTATGAGTACAATCGTTCTGAGTACAAAGCATGGCGAAGGATGTCAACGTCAGCATCGTAAACTGCCACTTGCTCTGTTCCACCGCCGGGTCCTCGGTGATGCTTCTTGATCCAAGAAACTGCAGCAGAATAGCAAATTTTGAGTTTGCATGTAGAATTTTCAGGTGTTCCTCTATCAGAAGAACTGTTGTATGTAAAAAAGTAACTTTTGGAATTTTGGTTAAGATTCATCAAATGAGATGAGGTTAAGTTGAATTATTCTGGAATGAGATTTTCTTTCAAACATTCAGTTACCACAGTCCGACAAAACTGGGAGAGGTTTCAGAAGTACCATTCATGGAAGTGACAAAGAGGTGATCACAAAGATTGAACCAGAATAAGGTAGGCAGCAGAAATGTTCATGAGAAGCTCAACCTCAAAATGCTACTAGATGCCAACTTTTCATTTGCCCAACAATTCAAAACTGATTGTGAGACCTAATAGAAGGATATGAGCAGAAAATACGTGACATTTGATAAGTTTTCAGTTTATCACAAGATCACAACTTGCATTTCAAGATATCAAACAACAGAAACTAATTGATATGTGATTCAAATATGCTTTTGATGATGAGTAGTAGATTTTATACTATATATAATACAGTATCCGTATATAATACCCTGGATACCCGGAGCAGCTAACGTATTCGCAAATGATTCCAAGGGATAAGGTAACCCTCCATAGGGGACCAGGAAACCCTTTAAACTGGGAAGTATATCCCTATGTTTAAGAAATGATAGAGTCCCACTCGGAGATGAGTCTGTGTCTTTTACGACTCGGTATGCCCTTTATACAAGGACACGGTAGCCCTACGGTGAAGGCAAGCTGGACAAGTTAGACAAGCCTCCAGAGATTAGCAAACCTCCTCGAAGCCCTACGCCTTTCGACATCCCAGAGAAGATCCATCACCTCTAGGAAGTCTAGCTCTAGCAGATCAACCCAAGGAGGTTCCTGACTAGTTGTAGATCCAATCTAGGCTAGACACTAACAGCTCCCCTGTAAACTACTCAAGATTCAGTATATGCCAACGTGACGTAGGATTATTATCTAAGGGAGGCCCGAACCTGTATAAAAAGTGTTGTCTGTGGTACAAAAGTACACTCCAACAACGGCCCCAGGGGTCCTACCTTCAACAAATCTCTTTGATCATGACAACCGTAAGATCGGCGGTTTACTAATCATCGACAGATGGCGCCGACTGTGGGGACCTCTTCGATCAATTCAGTTGAGACAGTACTTCAATCACCACAAGATCCAACAAGGATCATGCAGCGAACCGGCTTCTCGGACACAGGCTTCTACCATAATTTCGCCCGCTTATCCGACCAGGAGCCGACAGCCAACTGCGTGGATCTGGAATCCAATAGCGATTTAGATCGCTTTAAGACCGAATGTGCCAAGGCCTTCAGCGCTAGACTGGCATTACCAGATGACGCCAGAGAAGGTGCTTCAAGCCCGATGTCGAGATTGTCCCTTGCAAATTCCGACCACCCAGATGGTCAAGATCAGACTCGAGGCCTCCTCTTGCAATAGGGATATGATGGATTTGGAGTACACATCAAGAGGATTTGATCCTCGGATGGTACTTGCTATAGGCGATAATGGTAATGATCACCTAGGTTCCACAAGAAACGACAATGAACTAGACACGAATCTAGGAAAGAGGAACCTCCCCCCACAGCGTTTGCCAACAACACCACAGGATCTGATCTTCAAACCGATAGGTCCAAATGCCTCTTAGCAAGGGAAAGAAGTCTACGCATCCCGGACAGCTTAGAAGCTCTCCAAAGTCTAGCATCTGCTCCGACAACCCCTGACGGCTGACCTTACCACTATCGATGGTGGACAATGGTTAAAGACAATAGGGGTAGAACTTCAAGAAGCCCTAGCGCAAGCAGATTCCTCTCAGGTAGTGACTATGACGAATAGCTCAAATCAAAGAAGGACTCTCTCTCGGCAAGCCGGGGAAGGATCAGATCAAGAGGGACGAAATCCTAGGAACAAACCTTCTAGGAGAGTTAACTGATCTGGGCAAAGGCATGGGAGTACGCCTTTACGTGACTGCACCATCTGAGACCTACGTGACAAGCTCGATCGACGCGGGTACTCAAAGACTCGACTAGAGCGATCTCCCACTCGCAACACCTCAAAATATCATGACCGTAGTCAAGAAGGAGCCCTCACTCCTGTCAGTAGAGAATTTGTACCTTCTCGTAGGATGCCAGGCCTTCACGTCATGTACCCCCCGAAGACAATCGCGCAATTGATGGACATCACTGAAAAGGCTGCCACCACCAAAGAAGTCTTAATGTACATCAAAGAACAAGAACAAGGGACACACCGATCTCCCTCCCAAGCCGAAGGCAACTCGCCTAAAAACAAGCGCAAGAAAAAACCTTCCAAGGGGAATGGAGAGAAGAGAACCAAGACTGACAAAGTCAAGGTGAACCTGCCCGAAAAAGTTCTTGGCAATCTAGAGCCAAGGATAAACAACCACCCGCCGCCGAGAGAAGGGGCAAGATCTGGTGTGACTTCCACCAAATCGACACTCACAACCTCCGTCAATGCCGGCTACTCAAGAAATTTGTCAAGGCAGAGACTGAGAAGCACCATGGGAAAAGCCCACGGAAGATGAAAGCTTCTCCAGAAAGGAAGCTCGCGCCCTCTCCCGGTAAGGGTCCTCCTCCGACTACTTCAATCTGTCGGTGAGGTGGCCCACCTCCAACTGGAGCACCAACCTCTTCGACTCCATATTCAACTCTCGGGTCTCTGACTAGTTCAGCAACTTCTTTAGCTGCCGAACCCCAGAGCCCATAGAATTCCACCTGGCTGTGGCATGCTGAAAAAAGATGCAAAGGTCAAAACAACCGCTAAAGGAAAGGAAGAAATAATTCTTCGAGTACTTACCTCCATGAGGGGCCCGATAAGCGACATCGGGTCGACCCCACCGTCGATGATTCCCTCGACCAACGGGTGGAGCTCCAAGGAGAATTTCTCCTAGGAAGCAGTTCTCGCCACCTTTGCAGGCTAGGGAGTGACGTCCACGGCTGGGGCTTGAACCTCCTCCTAATTAAACCGACGCCTTCACAAACGTCGAGGTAGTAGCCCAGTACCTGGGGTGGTAAGATCATCCTCTAGGGAGGGATCTGCCATAGTTAGAGGGCTCAAGTCCCGGCACGTATGAAGTTAGGATGATTTCCTCGAACTTGGGAAGAAAATCAAGAAGGAAGAGAAGGGGTACCTCGTCCTTTTCAGACAGCAAGGGAGTCTTCTCCCGATAAGACTCACCACCTTCTTCTCAGAAGAAGTGACCTTGGTGACAGTAGTTTCTGTCTCAGCCGAAACTTTCTCGGTCGAGACGACAGCTTCAACAGGCTCCTCCTAGACACGGGCCTAGTCCGAGTCAGACAAGGATTAACCTGGCAAAAGTACTCGACTGTCAGCACAAGCCCGACTAGCTTACTTGACGTACTGGGGGGGGGGATCCCGCAGGGTCGGGTGACGTCACGAGCTCCGAGGCTAGATGTGGAGACAACACACCTCCAATATCGGTAGGTCCCGAGACCACGCTCCTGGAGCCCTCGGTCTTAGACTGGTCCTTCTGGACCATATGGGGTTCGACCTCTGGATCAGCAACCCCACGGCCTTCGTACTAGAAACGGTACCCGAGTAACGTTGCATCAGCACTACCTAGAGGGAAGAAATGAAAAATCTGTCGAAATGGGACTTACAGCAAGAATCGCTGCTCGCTCCTAGCGGGGCATCCAAGGAAGCGTCGGGGTACGCCAGTGCAGTCTGATGGAGGGACACTCTCGAAGAGGACCTTTGCCCTTGTATGCTCGGCCCCACGGTTCAGGGCTGCAGAGCACATAAGTTCAGATAAGAGAAAAGGTCTTCCTAAGGATTCAAGAATCCGAGGTACAAGGGTTACCTATCTTGCCGTCCTGAGAAGATTAGTAGTCGCCTGAACAATCCCAGGCACCCTTCTCCCGAGATCGGATAGGACATAGGCCCCGTTGGACGAAGTCTTTGGTGACGTCCCATGCCATCAGACACCAGGACTTGAGGCGATTTCATCGATCAATGGTCGAAGACGCAGGCTTGCTTTGATCTCTTCTGACCACGCTGCGGTCTGGGTCGACACTGTCCTCCAAAAGCCGATGCCTCCGGTGCGTGCGGTCGGTAGTAGCACCACTTCTTTTGCCACCCCGACCAGGAGCTCTTGCCGGAGAACTCGATGTATTACCTAGCCTTTCCCTCCGGAGCCAGAAGCCGGCGCTGCCGACCGCCTTGTTTCCCACCTTTTGAGGAAGGGGCACAGTCCGAGGTAGGCTTCAGACAGATGCGCGAAGACGCTCATCATACAATTGAGTTGGGATTGAGATTGATGAGTTCCACCCCGTAGAACTAGAGCACGGCGGGTAGGAAGGCGGAGGGAGGAAGGAAGAAGCCGCACCGGAAGAAGTTCAAAAAGACCACCAGCCAACCTGGGCCCGGCGAGGGCATCTTCTCATTGCCGATGTCTCGGAACTCCACCCCGTACATCTACTGGATGCCCATGAGGACTTTCGAGCTCTCCAGCTAATTGGGGGTGAGCTCAGATCTCGCCCACCACCCATCATCCCCTGAAGGCCTCGAAGCACTGGCCATATCGCTCATCAACAGTCGGAGAAAGAGGTGAGAGGAGGAAGAGGATGTGCTCTTGGGAAAAGCATAAGACGAAGCGCACGAAAGATTGAAGACGATGGCAAGCGTGAAAAACCCTGAAAGCACTCCAACTCTCTTATGTCAAGTGGCCTCACAACGGCTCCAAGCCTTACTCGCCATGCGCTTTCTGCAGTTCTATTCCATCACATTAAATGTGCACAGTTACTTTCCCCACATGTGAGGCGTCATGCGTGGAAAGCCAGGGGTATGACAGGCGCATGACCTCGACAAACGTGCTGTGTTTCGCTTACATAAGCAGCACTGTTGCAGAAAATATTCTTTCATCACCACACGAAATCTCTACCGCGAAGGTTCAAATCTCGAAAAACCCGCCAGTAAGACGCCTGTCCACGTTCAAACCAAATGAAACTAGATGAAATTGCCTAGACCCTCCACTCGGATGTAAAAGCATTTCTCATAGCTACTCGAGCGTGCTTATCATCCCTAGTAGAGACATCAGATAACGTCAAGATCCTGGATGGATCTTTAACCAACTTGGAGAAGCTAGCATTGACTACTTGGAGTTCGTCTAAGTCGGATGTCTCCCCGATTTAGGCAGATTTTCTTTAGAATCATCGAGGCCTCTGTAACAACCCAACTTTTTAAGTATGTGATATATGGTTGTAAAATACCGAAGAAATAAAAACTATAATCTTTTGATCATCTCATGCATGCATATACACCTTTTAGAAATGCTTCAATTCAAAAACCTTAAAGATTAAACGTGAAATTAACACAAAAATTTAACTTAGTAAATTCTTGCAAGTCTCAAATTTAAATCAACTTGAATTGAATCATTTCTTTTAGTTAAGCCCTAAAGCTAAAAGGGAAATAGAAAAGAAAGAAAATAAAAAGAAAAACCTATCTACTCCCTCCCCTACTGGATGGGCCGTGTGGCGCAATTCTCTTTCCCCGCCGTGCTAACTGGGCCAAGCCCGTTTAGCTCCTCAGCACACCGGCCGCTCTAGCTGCCCTAGTTCTTATCTCACTGCAGTACGGGTCCCACCAGCAGGGCCACCCGGTGCTATCTTCTTCATCCCGCGTCTGCCACCTCCCACGCAGCAACCTCGCTGCGTGCGCCGCCACACGCAGCAGCTTGGTTGCAGGCGCCCCCGCCCCACACGTCGTGCGCCACCGAGTCCATCTGCCACCGAGCAGCTTCCCTGCCAAGATGCTTCGCACTTATCTTCTCCCCGTCATCTTCCTTTTCTCTGTCTGCAGAAGACTGTTGGAGGTTCTCTCCTGAGTAGGCATCAGAGTTAGTTGTGTGTGCTGAGGGCATGTAATATGCCAAGACCGGGCTGAGTAGTGAGGCCATGTCAGTTAGGGTTTCACCTTTGTCAGCCTCCGGTGACACAGGTGTCGGTCTGTCTGAGCCGGTTACCGTTGTGCGTTGTGATTAGCTGTGTCACCCGTGTTTGTCACCGGTGACCCACTTAATCATACATACGTGGCATGAGTGTAATGGTCAGGTGCCTATGGACCCTATATATAGGGGACCAGGGGAGGTCTTAGACCTCAACCTTTGCCAAACCTCTGCAATTCTTTTCGACCGTTGCAAACCACTTTTCTCCTGAACAGAAGCAAAACTTCCTAAGTCTTAGTTCAAGAGAGTTAGAGCTTTGAGCAGAGAGCGCTGGTTCCTCCAAGAGTTGTTATTACAGATTCTTTCTTGAAGTGTCTACTCCTAGACAGGTGTAAGAGTTGCTGCGACCACCCAAGCTTGTGTGGGTTGGTACAGTAAGTAGTCTGTGAAGGTGATCTGAAGTCTACCTGCTGTAAGGCGAAAAGACTTCCACAAGCAAAAGAAAGAGACCTGAAAACTCAGGTACGCAAAGAACAAGCGCGTTTTAGTGCTGGCTATCTCTTCAGAGTAGCATCTCCAACGGAGACATACCTCTCTAAAAAAAGTGAGAACTTCGGTGAAAAATCACTTGTCTCTCTGAGTATTTTTCATTCTACACTTACTTGCTCATCTGGTTGTATGTTTGTATGATTCAATAATATATACATAATCTTGCTGTAATCTTTACTCTTTGCCTGTGTTAGTTTAGCTGTGTTACAGTTGCCTTACTATTTGTCTCATATCTATGCTAGTTACCTGTTACACAGCTATCTGTCTTATACATCTGCTTAGGGTTTTTAGATTACCTGTGTTAGCCACCTGTGTGACAGTTGTGTGTTAATTTACATATCAAATACTGCATGAGTAGTTGACCTGTCACACAGCTAACTAAATCCTTCAACCTGTTAAGCCTTAAACTTGATAAATTGAAGTAATTGTTTAAAATTGGTTAGCCTCCTATTCACCCCCCCCCTCTAGTCGGCACCTACGATCCTTTCACCGGTACATCGTAGGATCGAAATCTGTTGACGAGAGTTGGGATTCAAATAAGTCTGAATATCGACAAGAGCAGGAACCCACTAATCCAGGCAAGCTGAGCTTGCTGACATTGCCATGTCTTATTTACTTTACTATTGAACTTACTTTGTTGGCATGCAATCAACTAATGGTTATCGATGGACTGATATCCACTAGTATGAGTAGGATTTGGTGTTGTTTATCTTTTCATGTGATGAAATGAAAATGATACCTAATTGAACTTGAACAAGAGAGTAAGAGAGACGAGGGGACCAGTGACAGTCAACCTGGGGGTGCAATTGGTGGGTAGCCAATTCAATCAGATAATTGATGGTTAGCCATTATCACTCCTCGTGATTATGGGTTGTCCACTCGATTACCCTCTATCAACCGCATGTGAATCATGACCCCATTGCAAGTGATTTTAGATTAGATATCATCTAAGTGAGGCTTTGCAACTCTGATTTGGAGAACCACCGTGAAAGAGCATCTAGGCCCCAAGTTGGTTTTGATGGTTAATGGCAACTCAAACTGGAATCTAATGTTTACATGAAGTGTAAGCAGGTTTACAGGTTCCAGGAAGAAGGGTCAACGAGGGAATGATGACCATCAAAAAGGTACAAGGGGTGAGTTTCAGGACTAAGGAATGGCGGTGCTAGGCAGCTGTGCCACAGCTGTGAAGAAGCCAGTGCTGTGCAAGGAGTTGCAAGCAAGGTGATGGTGGCTTGATGCGTCAAGAACCGTGACTACAGTTGGTGGGCAGGTAAAACCTAGATTTGCTAGTTTCTTTGAGTCCATAGGAAAAACCCGTACTATCAAGAGAGATGCAATCAGTATCAGTTGTCTAAGGAACTTTTGCTCAATGCTCAGAGGGTCAGTGTGTAAGCGGTAGAAAACCCCAGGGGCTAGGGTCACCGGTGTGACACAGTGTGTCACAGGTGGTCTAGTGCTCTAAGACTCAGTTACTTCTCTGGACCAGGGGAGAGCTTGTAAATGTTAAGGGAACTGCACCGCGATAGCTGGTCTGGTGAATCAGAGGGCTGTCAGAGGTTCTCTCCTTATAGGTTTCAGAGAGTGTTGTATGCTGAGGGCATGTCATGTGCCAAGACCGGGCTGAGTAGTTAGGCTGCGTCAGTTAAGGGTTCACCTGTGTGTGTCGCCGGTGACACAGGTGTCGGTCTGCCCGAGCTGTTATAGTTGGGCGGAGTGGTTGGTTGTGTCACCGGTGGCTGACACCGGTGGCTCACTAATCCTACGTGGCAACAGTATAACGGTCGGGTGCCTGTGAACCCTATATATAGGGGACCAGGGGAGGACTTCATCCTCAACCTTGCAAAAACCTGTGAATCACATACGACCGTTGCAAAGCCTCCAATCACCGAACAAAAGCCAAAAGCCTAAGTGATAGTTCGGGTGAGTGTGTGAGCTTTGAGCAAAGAGCAAAGGTTCCTCCAAGAGATTGCTGCTGGTTCATCTGTTACTCTTGGAGTGTCTGCTCCTAGACGGGTGTAGGAGTTACTGGTACCACCCAAACTTATGTGGGCTGGACCAGTAAGTTTGTGAAGGTGATTGAAGTCTACCTGCTGCAAGCAAAAGGACTTCCACAAGGTAAGGAAGAGGCCTGAACGTTAGGTACTCGGAGAACAAGCACGATTTAGTGCTGGCGATCTCTTTGGAGTAGCTTCTCCAACGGAGACGTACCACTCTGCAAAGAGTTGGGAACTTCGGTGAAAAAACACCCTGTCTCTCTGAGTGCTTATTTACATTGCTTCTGTTTACCTGTTAATTGCTTGCTTGTGTGATCTTAGTCTTAATCTGTTCATCTGTTAAAGATCACCTTTACACCTGTGTTACTCTAGCTGTGTCTCAGTTGCTATATATCTTATCTCTCACCTGAGTCAGTTACCTGTTACACAGGCAGATAGATTGCTACTTATTTGCTAAGTCTTAGACCACCTGTGTTAGGCACCTGTGTGACAGCTGCATGCTATTTAACACCTTATATCATACCTATGTCACTCACCTGTCACACAGCTAGCTGATCCTAGCTTCTGTCTAAGACATAACTTAATCAATCAAGTTAAAAGAAGTAATTTTTATTAGCCTCCTATTCACCCCCCCCTCTAGTTGGCACCTTCGGTCCTTTCACACCGGAACGCTTGTCAGTGGAGTTAAACGATTGTCATCTTGTGTGAAATAATTAATCGTTATAATTGGATATTGGCTGGTTAGCCCAATATCCGAATTGGCTTGGTTCTAACGGTACTTGGACAAGCATGAAATTTGATTTCACCATCAATATTGGTTATTGGGTGGTTAGCCCAATATTAGAAAATGAATTGTTCTAATGGCACCTTAACAACATTGAATGTAATATACTTGTGTTATTTCTTCATCATTGCCATGTTAATTGCTTCTATTTCAAATATCCTCTGATATGTTACTTTTCATGTCAGTAGCACTACTAAGTCTTGCGAGTACATTTGTACTCACTGGTAGTTGACTTGCATGCATAGGAACAAAGTACTATCAGAACGATGATTGAACTGGTTACCTTCGTTAGCGTTCTGATCTTTTGGACTTGTAATGGGTACTTTTGGGTTTGTATCTTTTGGATCTATATCTTGGACCAGTGAATGTTTTACTTCCGCTGTTTACTATTTTCTTACTTATGACCTTGGGTCTGTTGTTTGTAACATAAATACTTACCCAAAGGTAAGGAACGTGAATTAATATCCTTTAATCCATCTTGTAGAGTTGTATAATGATCTCTGAGTTGTTCACCACGGCGCTACACATTGTGTGTATGAAATGAAGTGTATGGGGTGACGGTAGAGTATTGCTATCTGTATCTATTCTAGTGCTAATAATTATCTTAGTTGAGTGACCCGCTAGCTGAGATGCAATTGCTAGCTAGGCAGGGTATGGATATCTATGTCGGGCTTACGAGCGGCCTACTAGTTTGAACTTTGGCCAGCTAGGTTAGGGTGTGGACATAGATATCGGGCTCCTCTAAGAAATTGCTATAATTGTGACAGAGTGTAGGCAGCAAGCCTCTACAGGGTGTTTTGAAATTGTGTTTGACTCATTGAATAATGCCAGCTTTAGGCCTACTTGACCCACGGTGATAGATACATACGACGTAAGCGCTATGTTATGTGGGTCTGATGTTGGGTCACCCAACGATGATTGATACATACGACTAAGCGTATGGTATGTTGGGTGGCTTCTCGGTTTTTGGCGATCAATTATTCACTAAGTCAAGTACTGATTCCAGGCCCCGACAGCGTCGTTTCACGTATTGATGGGGAGCTTGACGATGAGTAGTATATTTATACTATATACAATGCAGTATCCGTATACAATACCCTAGATACTCGGAGCAGCTAACGTATTCGCAAAGGATTCCAAGGAATAAGGTAACCCCCGAAGGGGACCAAGAAACACTTTAAACTAGGAAGTCTATCCCTATCTTTAAGGAATGATAGAGTCCGACTCAGAGATGAGTCCGTGTCTTCTACGACTTGGTATGCCCTCTATAAAAGGATCAATAGCCCTACGGAGAAGGCAAGCTGGACAAGTTAGACAAGCCTTCAACCCAAGGAAGTGGAACTCCAGCAGATCAACCCAAGGAGGTCCCCGACTAGTTATAGATTCAATCTAGGCTAGACACTAATAGCTCCCCTGTAAATTACTCGAGATTCAATATATACCAACAGGACGTAGGGTTATTATCCTAAGGGAGGCTCGAACCTGTATAAAAGCGTTGTCCGTGGCGCAAAGTACACTCCAACAGCGGCCCGAGGAGTCCCTACCCTTCAACAAATCTCTTTGATCACGACTACCGTAAGATCGTCAATTTACCCATCATCAACAGCTTTAATTTTATAACCAGCCAAAGAAACTACGCATAAAAAGAACTTGAGAACACACAAGAAATCTAACAAGCTACAAACTACGCATGACAAAATCTGCTTTGCATTTCAATTTTCATAGCTCGCAAATGGTACCATGCAACAGATTAGCTCCAGCTCTGAAACGAGTCTGGACAAGATTACTAGCAAAAGACGGATCTCAGGACAAATCTATGCATGAGACATTAAATTCATGTTGGGGAAAAATAAAGATTCCGACAAAAATGTGATTCCACGCTAATGGCTAACATTGCACAACTAAAAAAAATGTTGTCTAAACTAATCCTTCCGATCTCTTACAGACACTAACCTAAACCATGAAATCGAGCTTCATACTAACTCAAACCATAGCACTGCAATGAAAGTTGCATAAGAGCTCACGGAGTTGCTCAAAGATTACTAATCTATGTAAAACCCATCCATTGAATCAACTCACAGATTTCATAATTAACTGCAGGATCTGAACCTCCGCAAGTGAATTGGAATCGGGTGATGCGAGAGAGGAGCAGAGAAGGGATTCACTTATGGTGCATGGGATCACACAATGTGGAGAGAGGGGAGCGCGTGGGGGAACTGGGCATCGGGATCCCGCAGAGGAGCTAGGCAACGAAGGAGTACTTGATGGCGGTGGCGGAGATGGACTCAGGATCTTGCCCGGAGGAGGAGACGAAGAGGTGGAGCTTGGATCTGTCGAGCTGTGCCAGAGGGACGCCGGATTTGACGGCCAAGTTGGTTAGCTTCTGTCATTGTCACGTGGTGGAGACCTTCGCCAAGCGCGACCTCACTGAGGATTGGTGAGCCCTGGCTACGTGTGTGGACCCCCTTGCGGATGGGATCAAACCACCAGGCAAGGGGCGGCAATTAACAGCGGCAAGCTCAAGACCCAAAAAATTTCGTGGGCTACTTTGGTCCGTAATAGTTTTTGGGTGTAAGGGACCCAAAATCGGTTCACTACAAGAGAATAATAATACGAAAACGGTGATCCAAACGGTCCAATCTAATTCAGCACAAAAAAAATTCAGGCCAATGTCTTACACTGATAGTAGATTAAAAAACGATCACCCAAGCGGCCCTAAGAGGTCCACCACTCAATTCACTAGAGGCTGAACATGTGTGTAAATACACTGCGTACGGTGTGTCCGGCAATCCTGCTCCGCGCGGAGGAGCCTCCATGCCGCCTTGCTCCTCCGTGCGACTCGGACGCTCCTCATCGAGTTGAGTTGACCAAGCCCCGAGCGAGATGGGTGAGTGCGATGACGAGCTCGTGCCCTAGAAGATGGCGACATCGAGGCTGCTCGTCGGCGGCGGTGAGGTTTTCGGCCCAGCGAGCTCATCGACGGCGAGCTCGAGCTCAAACTCTACAAGGAGGCGAAGGCACTATAGCTGGTCAAGTCCGGCTGCTCTACGACCTTGGCCCTCTCCCCTCGCCTTCCTTCTCCGTTCTCAATCACGGCGACGGCGCTCCCTTGCGGCGACAGCATGTCACACAGCGAACGCGGCCGTGGAGCCGGAGGTGGGGCTGCGCACCATGGCCATGGCTTTCCCCGGAAGCTTGGCAAGGATCAATTGTTCAATTTCTTTTCTATTTTTTTCTGATTGAGTTTTGATTTCACAAAATCAATTATTTATCCATTTCTTCAGTTGTGTACGAACCGATTCCTTGATTGAACGCAAAGACCAATCTATTGATTTGTAGTTGCTCGATTTCTTTCCTCTTTTCATGGATTGAATTTTGAATCCAGAAATCTATTCTTTATCTGTTCCTGCGGTTGTATGAACCAATTCTTGTTCAGGAGATGTTGTGAAGAAATTTTGTTTTCAGTTGTGGTAGGATATAGTGCTTGGATGACGGGTGGATCTATGACAACTATTTCAGTTTCCTCTCAATCGAGATAGGAAATATGTGTTTACAACCGGAAATATTTTGATCTGTATTAGACGGTTTCATTGGTGCACAGTAAAATACAGGGGTAATATCTTAACCGCTGTAGAAATTTACTTGACTGCCAAGCAACCCGTTAATCTGCATCGAAGTTTGTAAACTTTTCTAGGAGAGATGTACGGAAGCAAAACACTTATTTAATTTGATATCTTGGCCGGTATCGTCAGGCCTTCCGAATTGGAAGCGCGTACACAGCTGTATACTGTTGGAGAACAGGGCAAGGGATCTCAGCACGTTTTGCCCACGTTTTCAAGGTTTGGGAAAAGAAGCTTTAAGAAAGTTTCAAATTTCAGTACGAGTCAAGTTCACGACGAGTTCCAACGAGCTCTAGACAAGTTTGATCATGACCGCAAAAGAAAACATTACATTCAGCTCATTCCACCATGTGTACATCACCAAGCCGCTAAATTCTGGCTGATTAGACGGCGCACCTAAACAGCTAAACCAGAACAAGGCTTTCAATTCTTATATGAACTGAAGCTTCTGTACAGGGAAGTCAGGACCATCACCTGTGGATGCTGATCTCTAACTCTTTCCCTCTCTATGCTTTGAGCTACACGTGCAACCGGAGACAATTATCTCCTGATAAACCCTCTCACGGACGCACCCGGCCGGCTGCCGGCTGGTGACGTAGCTCAAACCGGTGATGATTTCCCACGCACAACAAGCATCGTTAACCACCCTATTATTTCACAACACACGAAATTCTCATGCATCATGACTTGGTCTTGAACGGGATATAGTGCTTGAGCGACTCGGTGACCCCTTCGATGGACGCGACCGCCGCGGCGAGGGACACCAGGAAGCACAGGAAGCTGAGAATCTGCAGCGCCACCCACCTCGTCGTGTACTTCTGTATCCGCCGCTGCCGGATGTACATCTCCACCGGGAAGTACACGGTGAGCGGCCAGAACCCGATGGCGCCCAAGAAGCCCAGGATGTCGTTGAAGAATGGCATGAGGATGGCGAGTACCGTGCTCACCACCACGAACGCCGTCCTCCACGTCAGCCTGAAGAGGTTCACGCTGAACCTGAGCCGCTTGCCGCAGGCGGCAACGGGGTACTCGCGGGTGATGAACCCGGCGTTGGGCCAGCGCGCAGAGGCGCAGGTCTCGACGGCAGCGAAGATGGGCTGGCAGAACACCTGGTAGGCGCCGACCAGGTGCACGACGATGCAGACGTTGGCGAAGTCGATGAGCCAGTAGGGCTCGTAGAAGCCGAACCCGGTGAGGATGTTCCCCTTGGCGCCGTTCCCGAATGCCGCGTAGCCGAGGCAGCCGCAGAGCATGTAGAACGCCGTCGTCGTCGACACCCCCAGCAGGGTCGCCTTCTTCATCGTCTTGTTCTCAGCCGGCGGAGACCTCACCGTGTCCTGCAATTTCAGTATTTTCAGAGTTAGATAGCCGGTTACTGAAGAGCCCTTGTAAACTGAAGACACGTCAGTGGCTTCTCCTTTCATACATTGTCAAACTCTGATCATTTCTAACTACCGGGTAGCCTGCATATTAGCGTGGCTAGATTTTGATTGTTTAAATTTTAAAAAAATTATTTTATTTGGTGTTTTTTATTGAAGTTTTTGATTTAGATGAACTGAAAAACACATAAATTGAAAAAATGTAGAAATTGAAAACTCAAAAATAAGTAAAAAAAAATTTTGATTATACCACATAAAAAATAGAGAATTTATTGAATGATTAGGTATTTTCCATAGTTGACAAAGAAAACTTTCCAAGAGGTTTTCCGTTGGAATTGAGTGCAAATTAGCCAATAGAAAAAATTTCTAAAGTTTCTAATCCTATAAACCAAATAACCAATGTTAGGAAACAATTTAATGGATTGAAATCCTATAAAAAATTTGAATTAAATAGGCCCTAAATATGTTTGTAGGTTTTGAAATAAACACATCATATTATTGAAGCTTGTTTGGTTGTGTATCAAGGAAATTTGTTTCGTTGATAAGATCTGTTAGAATTTGAAAATCATTTTCTACGTAATGAATTGTTAGGGTATTAGAAACATAAAATTAGAATGCACATTTATCAAAATCTCCCTCAATTCTTGTTTAAGGTCTAAGGATTCAATATTGGTGTGATGGTCTCTAGGATCGCCTTACGTGGTTGGATTATTTAAACATATTCTAATCAATTTTTTTATTATAAAATTAAACCACCTACTTTTAGGAAACATATTAAAGGGTCCATCATGAGATGAAGTAGTCGTATACATCTTTGCTGTAATTCTAATTTTATCTCAATAGTACTTTATCTATTATTATTATTTTGGAAAAGAATAGTTATTTAGTCCAGGTGGATTTTGAACATCCATCCTATTCTATGGCTAGCACATCTTTCGGGTCAAGAAATAATCTCATCTTTATTTTATTACTCTACTGGCTATTTTGTCGCATGGACGCAATTTTTTGGTACTCGCTCATCTCACATGATCCTCTCTCGTCTTTGCTCCTCTCTCTACTATCTAAGCCTCAGCCATTTTCCCTCAATTGACTTCCTTGAATAGCATATCTCATTGGTGGCTATCATTGCGAAATGGCTCTACTCGCTTTCCGGGCTCACCTGCTCTTCTTTTGTTCGTCCAATTTTAACTTCTTCAATCATTGTGTCAAACCCTAAGCTCGACGGTGAGTTCCAAATTAACTCATATGATGTGGCTTGTAGATAGCCCCATGTGTGAGACATATGTTATTATATACATTACTTTTGTAAAAAATTATAGAAACATGCTAGAAAAGAACCTTCAAATGATTAATTGGAAAATTCGCTATAACAGAACTTATTATATGCCGATTTGGATATTACCATCACGTCCTGCTTGCTGACGCGGTTGAAACGGGCACATAATTTGTCTAATGCGTGGTCCAGATGGAGAAGGTATTAAACGAAGAGGTGCTAGTCAGCTTGTTGACTTGCTGACACCAGCAATGATGTCATCACATGCAATTAAGGCCCTAGGATCCAGACTGCTCTCGGGAAGCTATCGATCTGGGCTTTTTTTTCCCTGTTGTTTTAGAAGCGAATACAGATTTTGTATATATATTTTTAGATCTCAATCATTATAATTAGAACTTACCAACACAACAAACGAAACGATATTTAGTCTATATGAACACATATATTGGTTTTTTTCTATTGTTTTAATTGATGCAACGCTCACCTGGATTTCTATAAGAATCATTGAGTACGAGTAGGCGAACGCGATGTCGCCGAGCGCTTGGAACGCCAGCCAGATCTTCTGGGCCGAATCAACGTCTACTCCAACTTCAGTGCCAGTCAGGGTAGTCTTACCAGTAGGACCTGTGAAAACACATGACACGGTGCAGTAACATCAGAGATCGATGAGAAAGCTTATACGCTATGCATCAGTGAGACTGCCATCTTGATGAAAATCAGCGCACCTGATATGGTTCGCGCCAACGAGAGGCCCACAGCGATCGACGCGTAGGAGAAAGACATGATCGCGGCGAGGATGGACAGCCACCAGAGGTCGTGGAAGTTGGGAACCTGAGAGAAGAAGATCTGGACGGTCCCGAAGACGACCATGTACATGGAGTCGTAGACGCCGCAGTCAGCTTCGTTGCCCTTCTTGTGGAAGCAGTTGGACTTGTTGATAGCCCTGTTGATCACCCAATCAGAACAAAATCTCGAAACAAGTACGTAAGTTTCACCGAAAGTTTTGTGAATTTCGACAGATGAATCAACTGTTAAAGAAATGAGAACTTACGCCGCGCTGATGGATGCTGTAATCGTGTACCCGATTGCAGTTCCGAACAGGTTGACGTACTGAAAAACACCGCAGGTCCAGACTTGCCAACGACCTGCATTGCATATATAAGCACGCGAACATAGTTAATCCAGCATATACCATGTGTCATCTCCAAGGCTGAACTCGAAAAGAAGTTCAGACATGAGGCCTACTTAGGTAGGATGCGACGGCGTCCATGTAGGTGTAATTCCTCTTCCCGGTGACAGGATCGCCGGTGCGGTAGCAGTCAGCCAGGAGGCCGGAGGTGTAGTAGGTGATGGCCGCGAAGAGCATCAGAGTGACCGGACCAACGACCCAGCCGAGCTGTGCCGTCGCCCAGGCAAGGGAGAGAACGCCGGAGCCGATGACCGCTGTGATGATGTGCGCGCTCGCTGTCCATACCGTCCCTGCTCGACAAATTGCACAAGCTGTCAGTCAGTTCTTGAAAACCATCCTGAAAATTTTATTATCCCATCATTGTAATTCCACGTGAAATTTTACGAGTTCTGTTGAGATTATGTCGAATATGTGTACAGGTATGTGTGTATTGGATTGGAATCTAAATAGGAGTTGTTTGATTGGACTTTTCAGTAGCTTTTCACTGGAAAAAGATGCAGCCTAACCAAACGGTCAGCTTTTCAGTAGCTTTTGCTAACGGTAGCTGTGAGCTTTGCAGTGTAAATTCAGTTGTTTGGAAAAGCTGCCTTTTGCCAGCTTTTTGCAACGTGCTGAAACTTCTGTGCTCATTTTTTAATATGCTGTAGATGGTTTGGATCAACCAAAAGCCATATGTTCACTTTCCTATAGCTACAGCAGCTTTTCCAAACAGCCAGCTAACAGCAGCTTTGTCAATAGCCACAGCCCAACCAAACAGGCCCTAGATAGAGTTAGTAGTATTTGAGTCAAATATGTATTTAACTCGAGCTCCTATAAAAGTGGGACGCTGCTGATGTAACCATATGAGTTTTTCGAATTGCCCGCAGCCTACCGCATAGGGGCGGTCAGACCAGCCCCTACGAGTGGTCTGACCAGTCGGGCCCTGGAGGCTGGCTACTTGTTGCTGGCGGGGATCCTGGCAGTGGAGATGGAAAGGTGTGCCCGATAATGGCCCTGGAGATGTAGATTTCGGCTGAACCTCATTAACAAATATCGATATTTCTTCCTTGTTTGATTGCTTCTCGATCTATCACTACGGGACGGACGTTGTCCATCATCGAGATCGGCTCCTTGATGGTGCTTGTTCTGAAAAAAGTGGTATTAGAGCGTAAGGTTGGATTGGATCTTAAAGCAGTGCAGAAGAAATCAACGGAGACTGAGAAATCTTGTTGACATGTATCGGCATGGTTAGCAAAAGCGGCAGCATACGTGCCCCGCGCATGCATCCACGATTTGTCGAGCTACAGCAGACGTGGCACAAGGTGGAGCATGGTGACGACGGCTTCGAGGAGGCCACGATTTGAAGCCGCGGTTGCGGTGACGGCGAGATCGGTGGTTCGACGGAGCGTTGGTGTCGGCAATAGTGAGGTCGTGAGCATGACGATGCGAGGCGATCGGCGGTGCGACCTCCCGAGGGCAGTCGCACCGTCCGTTGGAGAACCGATCATAGGCGACAGCCGGCAGCGTGTGGCGACGGCACGGGTGGTCAGACTGGCCAGGTTGGCCACTAGTTGTAGCTGACTTAGGCTCGGCCAGAGTCCGAGCCGGTCAGGGTGTCCGAGGTGGTGCAGGTCCGGGACATCAAACCAGCCAGGTGGGCCGGTCAAACTGGCCTGAGGAGGCGGGCTCGACTTGGACTCGGGCCAAAGTTCGAGTCGGCCAGGGTGCCCGGTGGCAGCAGCGACCGAACAGATCGGCGGCTTTGCCAGAGGAGGCTTTTGGCGAAGGGCAGAGCCAAGGAAGGCCAAGGCCTTTGGTGCACGACGACGTGCAGGGTCTAGCCCAGAACATGGTGGTGTTGCATGGGGCTCAACGGCTTCAATTTGACGAGGGCGTGGACCAATCCAAGATGATGCGTACACGGGAGAGAGAAGACCGGATCGAAGGACGTGGGTGGCTAGGGACAACTGCAAGGAGTCTTATTGAAGGTGGAGGCAGAGTCTGAGTTGGACTCCAGTTCGAATCCATATCCAACTTGGATTCATGTTCGAGTCGAAGAAGGTGGAGGGATCCTAGATCTTTTTAAATAGAGGGACAAGGTGGGCTATAGAGTAAGAGTTTGGAGATTCGTGCCTCTAGCCAACAAACATCGAGGACAAGGTCTTCGGCAAGTGGCACGCACGATTTTTGGAGGCAACGAAGGCGGCGGCTCTGTGGCGCCCCTGGTTTTAAGACCGGGAACTCCCTCGTGGTTACTGTACCGGTCCCTGGATCAGTAGCCGATACACACGAGTTAGCCTGTATATCGTTGTCATACATGCGGAAGCAATTAAATAGACCGATAAGGTCGATAATCTGATACCTTAAGCCCAACGGCTATAAATTTGCAGCAAAAATCCAGCGGAATGTGGCCCCTCAGTACGCCATACCCGACAGGCAACTGACTGGGGTTACGCCCTAGCGTTCGCGATCGCGATTTCTTCTTCGGATCTGACGTCTCCTTCGTCTGGCCAAATCAACAAGCCAGGTGAGTACATTGAATGTACTCGCAAGCTATTCCCATAGGATAGATTATACGGCAATAATTCATGCAGGGGTTAATCAAGGAATAGCTCTAACCTAAGTTGCTGATTGTGCGGAAATGTAAGTTCTCATTTTAAATACGAGAATAGTAGATTCAAAAGCAGTTTGTAAATTCTGGTAAATTAGAACAACAACAAAAACTTCTCCAAAGGTAGACCCAGCTACCTCATCATCAAAGCCTCTAAGATAGCTCAGTCTCTACTACCCCGGGCAGTAGGACTAGCTTCTCATCTTAACGCTCAACTGACACTATCCCGGATAGTTCAGCGAGTGCCCCTGGCTCAGCCCGCGGTATCCCGGATAGCACGGCTAGCCTTCTCCTCTGGCAATTCCTTGCTACCAACCGCGTAGCGTAAATTGCCCTCTGTGGACACATCATGCCCACATCCTTAATCCCATTTCTCAGCTTTCATAAACAAAACTCAGTCTAACCAGTGTGTGGCCTTGCCAGTTCATGTCCATGAACGAGGACGTGGCTATTCGAATAATTTTTAACACTCTGCAGAGGTTGTACGGCTTTACCCACAAGATGTAAGTCACCCTGGGAATACTTCGCGACGTATATTAACAGGGTTGTTACAACGAGACCTTCGCCCGCTTCCATACCAGAGCTGTACCCGCTAGGTGGTTGACCCACTTTTGCGTCCCGGACCAAAAATGGGACTCCCCACCTTTGTGACGCATCAACACCTCACGCCCGGCGTAGGTGGATCTCTAGGACTTTAAACACCTAGCACTAACTCCCTACTTCCCACGGGTCCAAACCCTAATACTTGCCGGGGTACTAAGCCAAGTCCTTCCCATAAAGGACATGTGGACGTACGGTGCGGAACCGGTTTAGCGGCACTTAGGCTCGGTCCTTAACTGATTCGAGCGAGACTCCATTCCTCAACCCACGATCGTCCCGGACGATCGTGCCATCATCAATTCCTCTACAGCCCCAGGCTGCCCTTAGCATTCTCGCCCGAATCCAAATCATCTCCAATTTTTCATTCAGGGTTTTGACAAATATTCTTTTAAACACCACCTCGAATAACACACGTTATCCGAGGGTTTTATTCCCATATCCCAAATGGGGTATTATAAGTTTCGGAAAACTTATTTTTGACTACAGCAGGTCTAAGCGCGGCTAAGGCCTATAACCTTAATACTTTTATCGGTCGCGGGACGACCGACTATTATACCTAGGTTTACAAGGGTCGGATAATCAGACCTAATTATCGTGCAACTAATGGGAATAACTATTCCTACATAAAATATCGTTTATAACCACATAGCATGCAGAGTTCGCAAACAATATAATTATGATTTCACACATATGGGATTCAACATGATCAAAGTGGGAATGCTTGCCTGGCAGGTTGGCCGAGTCTCGAGCTTGAGCTTGATACGATAACCGTTCAGTGTTCCCCACACGCTCCGCCCTAACGTTGCAACTACACGTCGAAGAAAATTCAGCGAATAAGAAGCAATCCAAAAATCACTCGAATGAAATAGAGAATGTGCATGATTAAAAGGGTGGTGATTATTATGGGGAGGCGCTGAAAGTTAGTCGGTCCAGGGTTAGGGTTTTGAGGCGGTTTAAGGGCGGCATCTGAGGTAGCGTTTGTGTGAACTCGAGTTGGTGGCATGACTCCGGGATTATAAATTGTCAAGTCTATAAAATCCATATGCACCCAAGGCCACTAATATATTCGCACATAAAATGAAGGTTCATCCTATTGGGGAAAACTTACGCTACTTAGATTATATTTTCCCAAAAACATTTTCTCCAAAACCCTATCTAGAGCTTCAGGTGCTTCTTTATTCTATGGATGGCATGGAAGATTTTAGTTGCCCTCAAAGAGGTGACATCTACGGTGTATATGCTACTTTAGGAAAAAAGAAAAATAATACCTAATTCAAACCTCTACTGGATATATATATATATATATATATAAAAGAAAATATTTTGGTTGTACTTTAAAGGACACCTACAACACATATTCTCCTCTAAGGAAATTAGAAGCAATGCGTAAACATTTTCCATCCTGTTATCGCTCTGAAATGATTTCAATTTTTGAATCTTAGCAAAGATTAAGGTTTGGATTATTTTCGGGGGCTCCAGAACCGGTCTCGGATGCCAGGAACTATTTTAAAACTTGTTGAACCGGCCACACCAGCTAGCTTGGTTCTGCATTAGATGAAAACTGTGTTAGCGTGCTTCCGACAGCCCTAATCGCGCTTTTATTGGGCTGGAGGCGGATGACAGCGCATGCGTTTTTAATTAAACGAGTGCGGGGTTCTGACCGAGCAAAATAAATGTGCTTAAATAGCTCATCGACCAGAGGGGTTACTCTAACCGGTGATTGTTTATCTAAAGAGCTTGGCTACTACCCTGCGCAAGCAATGCAGAGAGAGGCGCGGCCGAAAGAAAAAAAAATAGGAGCAAGGGAAAAGGGCGGTGCCGGCGGCGGCAGCTCACCAAGGAGGAATGGGGCCTGCGCAGGGGCGGCTCCGGCGACGGGCTACTGGCGGCGGTGCTCGGGAGCAGAGCTCTGGTCGGGTGGCTCCTCGGTCGCTCAGCTCAAGCAAGGCGGCGGCGTGCTCGGTGAAGATAAGGCGACCGGGGTAATGGCGAGGAGGTGGTGGGAATCCCACCGGCGGCGATGGGCCCTGCGGATGTGGGGACCGGCAGTCGTTGGGCTTGCCGAGACGGGCGGCGGCGGTTGGGAGCCCTCTGGAGCGGCGCGAACAGGGGATGGCGGATGGGGCTCTGACTTGGCTGTACGGCGCGCGGGGCGAGCTGGCGGCCAGGCGTCGGACGGAGGGGCGCGGAAACTACTCCGGCATAGCTGGACGGGGCGCCCACCGGCGGCGGGATGGGGAGCTTGTGGCGCTCGGGTGAAGAGGGAAGCTATGGCGGATCTGGAGAAGATGGAAGGAAGGGAAGCTCGGCTGCTTTATATAAGCCGGCGGCGAGGTGAGCTGGCCGGCGGCCCCTGCTCTGTGGTCAACTCGGCGGCGGAGCAAAACAACGCAACAGTGCGGCGAGCTGATGGAAGATGAGACGAGGGCGACGAGCGGTTGACCGGTGAGCAGTGCTGCCGCTCAGCTGGCTCAATTGAGGGAATGGGTTAGCTCGGAGATGGCCCAGGCTATGGCGATGCAACAGAAAGCTACGAGGAGGGTGCTGTGAGTTGACTGGACACCAATGGAATCAAAGGAGTTGGCATGAGTTGTAACGTGTAAGTAGGAAGAAGGTGGCATGAGGAACAGGGAAGAGGAGGACAGCTGAGGTGCTGGGAATGCACTGGTTGTATCGAGGTTGCTGCGCAAAGCACTGGAGAAAGCTAAAATGTGCACGCAAGGAGCAAGGCTTTTCAAGAAAGGAGGACGTGGCTGAGAGGTCATTACCTACCACAAACTCTGAGGGAATCAAGTCCAGGTAACAGAGGAAATTTGGCACCGACAGAGCAGGGCGTGCATGGAGATTCGATTTTCTCGTGTTCCATAAGGCAAGCTTTAGGTGGATGAGAACAACGTGGAGTTGACCTAAAGAGCTGTTGGAGTAGATAGGAGGACGGTGAATTGTTTCACCAGGTTTTTAGACAGCGATCGGTTGGGAATTATTCAAGATTTCATGTGCCGCCGTAATTTTAATGAAAACGTTCGATATTGATCAACTCGGATTTCTGACTAGGCACACCCGTGCTTTTATATCTTTGAATTCTAGGAAATGCAGGGATCGTCGTGGTAATTTATCGGAAATTTTGGGAACTAAATTTAATGGGTTGCAGTTCAATTCTGATTCTAATCTTACGGTTTATTTATTTTGAATACGAGCATTTTTTTTGAACTGGGTATTATCATTTTATGTTATATCGGGGTTAATTATATTGTTGAGTTGTTCCATGATTTATTCTAGAGTTTGCTGAGGAGCCGAGGAGCAGAGGATTTCACGATTAGGGTTTCTAAACAAATTGGTTTAAATGAGATGGAATCTCGAGGGCTGGAATTAGGGTTCCGGGGGTGCGGCAAGGGGTGAAGAGAATACAGAACTCTTGGCAGGTCATCCGTCTCGACTTAGGGTTGCTTGGTGGGGAGGTACCGCGGGTGTTCCGATGAATACAGTGCGTGTCGTCTTATGGTATTTAACGTATTAGGGTTTTATCTGGTCGGGGTGCGTGTGTGCGGATTTTCAGTGCTTTGAACTCATGATCCAGACGGAGATAGAGGGCCAAGGGAGGATAAAGGGCTAGGGTTGTGGATTTCGCCTTTACTTCGAAATAGAGTTCGGAGTGTAGGTGTACACATACACTCGATGGTTTTAGCACATATAGGGTTGCGACGTAAGTAAAATAGACACATAAGGTCGTGGTAGGTTAGGGTTTGAGGGAAAACACTGGTATGCTCGTGTATATGTGTAAAGGTGTAGCAGAGAAACGTTGCCGCGGTGTTGCCGCGGTAAGGGGGAAGACTTGCCGCGGTAGGAGTCGGCTGTCGCGGCAGGAAAGAGCAACAGCGTGGTATTGCCGCGACAGCGGAGGGGTTGCCGTGGCAGGGGCATGGCAGCGACGGTAGGTGCTGAGAGGTGCCGTGGCGGGAGATTAGTGGCGCGGCAGGAGCTTGTCGCGACAGGAGCGGCTTGCTACGACAGGAAAGGGTAACAACGGCGGTGGCAGCGGCCTTGCCGCGGCAGAGGAAACGAGCAACGGTAGTTGCCGTGGCAAGAGCGGGGCAGCGGCATTGGCTACCGTGGGCTGACGCGACAGAGCAAATTGGCTGCGACAGCTGCTTCAGGCTGTCGTGGCGGGGACGCGAGGGCGGATGGTTTTGACCTGATTAACTTCAGGGTCAGAACGGTTTGACATTGAGTTTTATTTCGATGCACGTCGGTTAGCGTTGCTTAATCAAAAAGTTTTTGAAAGCCCTAATTTTCGGGTTTTGGAAATTCGGGGCGTTACAGGCTCCCAGGTGGTCAGATCGGCCTCCACGGGCAGTCAAACCGGCAGTTTCGCCATAGTGGATTCGAGCGAGGAGGATCCGTCGAGCAAGACCACTTTTTTCGAGGAGACCGGTCAGACCAGGTCTTCAACCGGTTAGACCAACACATCAGAGAAGAAGGAGGCCGACAGTGATTCTTCAAGCGGCTCTAGGTCAGACTGGTCAGACCGGTCGGGGGGTCAGACCGATCGAGGCGGCGTAGATGGTGTCGAGCGTCAGATTTGAGGTGACGAAGTTCGATGGTACGAGAAACTTTGCGCTTTGGCAGATCAAAGTTAAAGATTTATTAGCACAATAAGGTTGCTTAAAGTTTATCTAGAAAGAAGCTGAGAAGCCTACCAGGACGCACAAAGATGACTGGGAAGATCTAAAGATTAAGGCTGTCAGGACTATACGATTGTGTTTATCAGATCAAGTCATCTACCATATAATGAGTTTGGATTTGCATGACGAAATGTGGGAGAAATTAGAAGCTCAATATATGTTCAAGACACTAACCAACAAGTTGTCCATAAAGCAAAAGTTGTATGGGCTAAACATGCGGCATGGGTCAAAGCTTGCGGAGCACATCAACGCCTTCAATCAGATAATCACGGATTTAACTCAACTAGAGGTGAAAGTTAATGATGAAGATAAGGCTATTTTTCTTTTCCGTTCTTTACCACATTCCTATGAGCATATGGTTACTATTTGACGTCATATGGTTACTATTTGATGTACAGCAAGGATACCATCACTGTGGTGGAGATTATTACAGCTCTTATGGTGCTTAATCGGCACAAAAAGAAGACAGTGCAGTGGAGGTTTCTCATGGTGAAGGGTTGCTGGTAGGTATGATCATAATGGAAAAAGCAAGATAAGAATGAAATTGAAGGTTCCAAGGCCAAGTCAAATAGCAAGAAAGGGCTATAGTGCTATAATTGCAAGGATTTGGGACATTTAAAGAGGAATTATCCAATAAAAAGAAACACAGATGGAGGCGTTAATGTAGTTGTGGGAGGTGACAGTAGTGAAGATGATTCATGTGAGGTGCTAATGCTTTCAGATAATCATTCAACTACATCGTGGATATTCAATTCAGCAAGTTCGTTTCATGTGACACCAAACAAGGAGTGGTTCAGCATATACGAGTCTGGTGATTTTATCAAGATGATGACACGAGCCATCATGTTGTAGGAATTTGAGACATCAAGATCAAGACTAATGATGACGTGGAGCATCTACTCAGGGGTGTGAAACATGTGTCAAGGTTCAAAAGAAATCTAATTTCGCTGGGATCTCTTCATGATGATGGTTATGTCTACAATATTGATCGGGACAAGCTAAACATGAGGGTCAAGAAGCACAAAGTGATTGTGATGAAGGGGAGGAGGACTTTAAATAATCTTTACAAGCTGAGAGTATGTCATTTTAGGTAGAGTCACACAAGAAGAACCAGGGGTGACGATCCTAGCAGTGGAGGACGATAGGTCTGAGACCAAGTCAAACTTGTCAGATGGTTCTAAATGAGCTATAGAGGAAAAGACCGAATTCTAAGGTGCATAGAGGTTCGAGCAAGACGGCCTCATTGATAGAGGGCAATATTTGTCAAGGTGGAGTTTGTTAAGATTATATCGAATATGTATACGAGTAGGTTACGTATTGGAATTTGAAGTCTAACTAGCGGATAAAGTTAGTAGTATCTCAGTCAAATATGTATATAACCCGGGTTCCTATAAAAGTAGGCGCTGCTCATGTAACCATATGAGTTCTTTGGATTGCCAGTAGCCTGCCGCACAGGGGGTGGTCAGACCGGACCCTGGAGCCTGGCTGCTAGCGGGGATTCTGGCAATGGAGATGAGCAATGCCCCCGATAATGATTTCAGAGATATAGGTTTCGATTTGTTAATAAATATCGATGTTTTCTTCTTCGTTTGATTTTTTCTCGATCTATCACCGTGGGACGCACATTGTCTGTCTTCAAGATTGGCACCCCGATGAGGCTAGTTCTGCTACAGGTTCTTTTACAAAACTATCCACGCATTGTTAGCATCTTGCACCTAGTTAGTTAATCTAGCTATGATTTTCCTAGTGAATGTAGGAGACGCGCGTACAGACAAGTTGAAACAAATTATTGAATCATGGAGACACGCTCCCCTCCCACAACACAGGTCAACACAAGGCCCCACACGTCCCTTGATGAGCACAAAGGTCCCATGATTTACGTTTGGTTCGGTGTGCTACGATCTCTGACTTCTCCGGCCACCGCGGGCCTAGCCGCATAGGGGATTAGCTAGCGAGGAGGAAGCTATCCTATGATCGGAAGTACCCTATGATCCTATCGGCATAGTATGCCATGCTGGTCCCAAATTCTAATGGCCAAGTACCATAAAAGGAAGCAGATTTTTTTACCACGGTATATGGTCATACTTCACAAATTTTGAAGTGCATGTATTTGTATTTTTGTAAGTGTGCGTATATTTCTAAAATATTAAGATATTGCTCTCTGCTTTATTAATATATCAGGCAAAGCTTTAGCTGGTTTTTGTAAGAGAAAAAAAGGTACGAAACGAGCATAAATGCCATGTGCAAAATTGATTTTCCCCTGAAGTTCGGCCCTAACTTAACCATGCCAGTGACATGGGTAAAAATGAGTACACGCTAGTCCTCCTAGTCCCAGGCAGGAGCTCGCCGCGTAGGGGTGGTGCGCCAAAAGGTCAGAGACGGCAGGCCTACGGCGTATCAATTCTTGCATCGGTGAGCTCATCAGCGCAGACTCTAGCCAGGCCAAGTACGCCGATATCGCCGAAAGGCTCGAGTCAAAGGGCAAAAGAAAAGGAACATGCCGTTTTCCTCTCTACTAGCGCATAGACCGGCCGTCGATCAGTATCTGCCGTTGAAAGAATCGACGGGATATTCATATATAATATGACATAGGGCATGTGTCTACACGTCATGGATCAAACTTGCGTGAGAATTCCAATGATCTCGCAGCACTTCAACAATGGGTGCATACAAGTATTTCCATTCCGTAAAATGGTCGAGGAAAACGGAAAGGGAAACTTAACCATGTGATACGACTTCGCTGAATCAAGGAAAAGATGGCCGGACTAGTGTGTGTTTTCGCGTCAAGGAAAGAGAGTCTGCTCGACAAGAAACCACCACCAAGGCCAGCCAAAGAGGGAAAATCACTAGGTACACATGGTGACATGTATATTCATTAGATTTGATGATTTTTAAAAATATATATAAGTTTTAAAAAATCTAAAAGATTTATATCGATATATAATGCAATGAAGTTTACACAGTTAAATTTTTATACAATAATATGCCAATTTAACACATGTGCAAAAAAGAAATCTATGCAAATGCCCCGTGTACTATTCATGGCTGTGTATAGTGTTTTCTTTTTTTACAGAGGTCATAGATTGGCATATTATTTTATGAGAATTTAACTGTGTATACTTTATTCCATCATATACCCGTACGAATTTTTTAGATTTTTTTTAAAAATTGTATATGATTTTAAAAATCACCAAAACTAATGGGTGCAAATGCCCTCGGGTGCCATTTTGTAATACCCGAAACACCTTGTAACACCCAATTCGAACGATTAGGGTTTTGATCGGCATTCATGCATACATGGCATCCTCATCACCACACCTTATTTAAACTTAGTTGTATATCAACTTTACTTTATAGAATATGTTAATATTTCATCCTCGGTGGATAATAGTTGCAAACACCAATCAATTTATTTGAAGTACTCAAAATAACAAAGTCATCAATAAGGGTGGAAGACGTCATCGAACCCTTCGAAGAATCTCCGTCCCTAACCCTAAAACCCTAACGGTGCCAAAACTAGGGTTTCGACGACAGGATAGTTCCCAGTGGTGCGAGTTTCTCAAACTCTCCAAATAGCTTAAAAAGGGATAACCTTATCCCCTGACCAAATTTCAAAACCTTTGGAAGTCACTAGGGCTCAATTCTATCTCAACCCGAATTCAAACCCTAAAACACAATTGCATGTGAACATAGTTCAAACCAGCCCCAAACTGGTTCAAACTCCTACAGTAGCTCTCAAATAATGTTTAGAAACCCTTGTAAAAATTTTAGGAATTTTAGAGCAAAGAATGTACATGAAATGATAAAGGGATTGATTCTGAGATATATAAAAAGAAAAAGATAAAAACAAAACCCTAAACTAACCGGACCGCAGCCCATGCGAGCGGCCCAGATCCCGGCCCATTTCCCTCACCCGCGCGCGCGCCCCTCCGCTCGCACCCGCTGGCGCCTCGGGCCCGCCTGTCGGCGCCCTCTCCCCCTTCCCGTGCGCGGGGCCCGCTTGCCAGGGCTGCCCCCGCCACGTCTCCGGCGACCAGTGGCCGCTCGGGGCGGTGCTCCCCG
>JAGXJF010000571.1:0-133783 GCA_019208055.1 Stipa capillata
CGCCAGTCCGACCGATACTTCGACACGGTCTCAAAAGTTGTATCAGGTGATACATCCCCGGTCCCGGACCGTGTGTAACCTTTACACCTATATTGAAGCACCACACCACATCATTTTTCACTCACCCAGTGAATAGAAACGGCAAACTATGCAGCTCATGACTCAAGTCTAGACAAATTATTCAGTCGTGGGTGGCCCATTATACCACCCGTGTAGAAGTACGTAAATCTTGGGTCAATATACATCGGGAACCAGTCCTTGTGGGAAAAACGAGACAACCCACCATGCTCTCAGCCATGGCCTCTTGTCTAAGCCCGATCATTATTGTCAAGTTTATTAGTTATTTTCTGACGAACACCCACCTAACACCTAACCCATCTAGTGTGTTATGTTCTGTCTGCCATCCAAGGAATTATGACTTTCACATGACTAAGCATGTGTAAGCATCATCAACCATATACATAGCTTAGAAGTAACAACTATACTACTCTAAGTAGGTTGGGAGGGGTGGTGGGGTTGATTGAACGACAAAGTAAGTTTTATGCAGTGAATAGGGCTATGACTTAACATAAAATATAAGTTGAACATATGCGATAAGATTTTGAAATCAAATATTAACTTGCAAATAATAGGATAATCAAAAGAAGTTCAAAGGGGCTGCTTGCCTTGCAGTTCGGCTATCGATTCTGGTTCCGGCTCGAGATTATAAGCTTCGAAATCTTCCGGCTCTATCGGAAAGAATGAAAACACCAGAAAAGAAGGTGCAATAACAAATATCACAATGATGAACATCAGCATGATATAAAATGCCTACCATGACCTAGAGGATGCATAATAAAGACTAATGCAGGTGGAATCAATTTAATCGGAGTCCGGACGCTTGAGATATCGCGATACGACCACTTCCGGCTAATCAGGAAAACCCTAATTTAAGTTTTTAGCCATTTTCATTTTTCCAAGCATGCAAACATGTATGAAAATGACATATTTGAGCAGCTCTTATTTTTCTGAACATTATGATATATTATTTGCATTTTTCTGACTTGAAATGAATTTTCTATGAATTTTCTAAGATTTAATCAATTTAAATACCCTTTTTGTATTTTCTCAGTAAATAAAATTAATATTAAATCATAAATAATTTTATTACTCAGTTCAATACTAGCCTCAGAGACTAACATGTGGGTCCCATGGTCAACTCGGGTCAAAGTTAACCGAGCCAATGACAAGTGGGGCCCACTTGTCATAAATTTCCATTTTTCTTTAATCTTTTTATTAAATCTGTCGGGTGGGTCGCACCTATCGTACACACATATTGAAATGAGTTCATTTATTACACTGTTAGCCATTAATTAGGGTCATTAATGTGTCGAAACAGTAATAATTAACACTAATGGTCATATTAATTACAGTTAACACAATACACTATTAATCATGTCTTAGCTAATACACTATTAATCATGTCTTAGCTAATCATTGGGCATTAATGCCCTAACCAAGCCCGGTCGGGACTCGGCTGTTGGCTCGGGCCGACCAGGGTAGCACCGCTGCTGGCAGCGAGGAGGGGCGGGTGACGGGGCAACGTCGGCGAGGCAAGCGGCAGCGACTTACCGGAGACAAGGTGGAGGCGAGGTGTCTCGGCTGGCGGGCGGCGAAGCGGGGAGAGCTCGGGGCTCCGGCTCCGATGCTCGGCGACGAGGAGCTCCGGTTGTCGCCGGGGAGAGGATGGAGGTGACGGGGCGAGCTTGGCCGGGGCTTCGGTGGAGGAGCTTGGGATGGGAGCAAGGTGAGGAGATGACGGCGAGGCGGCAAAGCTCAGTGGCGACGGAGCAGGGAAGAAGCTCCGAGGGCGGCGATGAGCTCGGGCAGAGCAGCGATGGGCGAGGCGGCGAGGAGGCGGGGAGCTCGGGATGAGCTTGGCGGTGGTGGGTGCAGAGGTGGGAGCGAGAGAGATGGAGAGCACGGGGAAAAGAGAGGTGGTGGGGCAGCGGGGGAGGGGGTTTATAAGGGGAGGCGGGCGGTGTGCGGCGTTTGCCACGACAGTAGAGGGAGCGGCGGGCGGTTGCCACGCAGCCGGTGAGGTGGCGGCGGGAGAAGAAGCGGTGGCGGGGGAGAGAGAGATGGGAGGGAGAAGAGAGGAGGCGGGGGCGGGTGGCAGGCCGGGAAAATGGGCCGCGCAGGGAGGAGGGAAGCGGGCCACCGGGGAGAGGAAGAAACGGGGGATGGGCCGAGGAATGGGCCCATCCACCGGGGGGGGTTAGTTTAGGTTTTGAATTTTATTTTCTGTTTTCTTTTCCCTTTTGAAATTTGCTCTAATTCAAGGATTTTCAAACCGAGTTTTCCTCAATTTTTTTCAAAATTCCTCAACTTAAATTTATGCACTCTATGCCATGATGCACAATTAGCAAGACTTAAAATAGGGGATGTTACAAACTTACTCCCCTTATAAGAATCTCGACCCCGAGATTCGGATCAGCTGGAAAAGAGGGAGGGGTACGCTGATCGAAGGAGATCTTCGCGTTCCCAAGTGGCTTCTTTTTCGGAATGGTTGGACCACTGGACTTTAAGAAACTTCACGTTGCGTCTTCTGGTAGTCCTTTCTGTTTTGTCGAGAATTCGAATGGGGTACTCTTGATAAGAAAGATCTTCTTGAAGATCTAGAGCATCAACAGCGGATTCCGGGATTGGATCTTCAAAGCATTTCTGAAGTTGGGAAACATGGAAGACATTATGGATATTGGATAACGATGGAGGTAGTTTCAACTGATATGCAACTTCACCTCGTTTATATAATTTGTTGCGTCCTACTTGGCCTACGGGTATACTTTTATTAATGACTTTGTAATAATTGGTTGTGTGCACCTTTTAGTGCAGAGGCCGGGAGAGTTCTCTCTTCCATTATCTAAAAATACAAAGACTTCGCTAGTATTGAGGTCGTTGACACTAATTGACCCCTTCAAAACATAATTTTATGATTAGCTTAATTAGAGTGATTAAGAAGTTTCACCCGTCTCAATCTTCGTCCCGATCGACGCCTAAGATATCGTATTTAATCGGCTGTTAGCACTAAGCTATTATATCTAGCTGTTAGTCGTATGGAGGGTACCGATTAAAATTAATTAAAGACACGATTGCCTCGCGCACACGTTCAGTGGTAGCCATAGGTGGGCTTTACCATGACCTTCCAAAGCTAGTTAAGAAGTAAAGAAAGAAGCGAGACTAAGAGAGTTGGTATAGTTTTGTTTGTTCATACAAAGACTTCGCTGGTATTGAGGTCGTCGACACTAATTGACCCTTCACAACATAATTTTATGGTTAGCTTAATTAATTAGAGTGATTAAGAAGTTTCACCCGTCTCAATTAATCTTCATCCCGACCGACGCCTAAGATATCATATTTAATCGGCTGTTAGCACTAAAAAGCTATTATATCTAGCTGTTAGTCGTATGGAGGGTACCGATTAAAACTAATTAAAGACACGAGTGCCTCGCGCACGTCAAATATTTCAATAGAAGAAAGGACACGTTCAATGGTTGCCATAGGTGGGCTTTACCATGACCTTCCAAAGCTAGTTAAGAAGTAAAGAAAGAAGCGAGACTAAGAGAGTTGGTATAGTTTTGTTTGTTTTGCTCAATTTCCAGGGCCCCTTCGTCACATGGATTTGGATAACATTTGCAGGGTGAGTAGTGCTGGGTGAGTAGTGCTGTAATGTAGCGTGCTTGGAACTTCCAGGCTAGGATAGAGTAGCTTAGATAGAGTGGGAATTAACGGGGCATGGGTCACTACAACAAAACAACCCTGTAGAGACGCCTATTATACTCATCTCGACAATATCGTAGAGTTGTTTCCGTCTCTCGAGCGTCTCCCCATGTACCGTTTCAAAGATTGTAGAGAAATATTGTTCAGTTTTTCTACAAAGCTATGATTCGTTTAAATTGTGTTACGAGCGTAATGACGCTTTCATATATTTGCTCTTCCTGGTGACACTTTATTGCGTGCCAAGAGACATAGAGTCGAATTCATAAGCGTGCTTAGATAGGCCAAGGAACCTTCATTTTCATTCTGTAGAGGTATTTTATGACTTGATAAAAACCAATAATACATATGATAAATTTGTCAAATATTTCGGCTAGATGTTGCAAATTTACATTGTCGACATGGAAAGAAACTAGAAAAAAAATCAATCTGATTGCAGACTAAATCAAGCATATATCCATATAGAAAGGTGCACAGACACAAGAAAAAACATCCTACATATCTATCAGACACCTAGAAAGGGCTTGCAGCGGCATCGCGACCTCATCTTGTGTTTGCACTGTGGTGAAGCGGGACCTGCAAGAAGTAGTGATAAGGAAATTGAAAACGAAAGAACTTCAGGGTACAGAAATTTAACAAAAAATTCCATGGGATGTAGGACGAAAGCATACTAGTTGGAGTACATGATACAGCCAAAATCCCATCTGCCCAAAGGGAACAACAATTAAAGGAACTTCATAGGTACAAAGTTAACTAATTAATTTTTTTCAGCACACCGAACTACAAGTACAACATACCTGTTTAATTAATCGTGTTTATAATCTGATGAGTGTGATCAGAAGACGTGGCTACAAGTACAACATAAGCTAGCTAAAAGGATCTTGCCCAATTCGTTAGTTCTCGAAATTATGGACAGAAATTCAGAGGTGCAACTGTGGTTTCCACCACTACAAAATGTCTTAAACCCGGTGGTTGAAAAAGTTAATCCACGACGGTTATCGTCTCCGGCTCGAAAACAAGGTCGGAATGTGAAAAAAATTCGGAGGCGGTTTACAAACCACTGGGAAAAAGGAAAGATCCTAGTGGTTGTAGTGCCACAGCCACCGGGGATTTCACAGAGAATTTGAAAAAAAGGCGATGACCGTCGGATGCGGGCGCCTACTCGTCAATCTTCATCTTGATGCGTGTTCGCCGGTCTTCATCCCAAGAGTAGTGGTAGCCGAATCCGAAGCCCTCGAGGGCAGCTATCGAGCGGATCCGGCGCCCTTGAGGCCGCCATCGTCGGATCCGCCTACGTCGCCGATGGAGACTGGACCCTACGTCACCCGCGGAGGTAGCCAACGCCAGATCTACAGCCCCCGAGAGCTGCCATCATCAGATCATCCGGCGCCCTCGAGGCCGCCGTTGTCGTATCTGCCCGTCTGGTCCGCTGAGGCAGTTGTCGTCGGATCTGGAATCCCTGAGGACCGCCATTGTTGGATCCAGTGTCCCCAAGGCCGTCATTGTTGGATCTGACCTGTTGTCGTTAGATCCGCCTGCGTCGCCCCTAGAGGCTGGAGCAACATCGCACCTGGAGGCAGCCTCACCAGATCTAAAGCACCTGGTGGCTTTGCATTGGGTAGAAGTGGCGGCCGGCGATGGGGAGAGAGAGGTGGCCTTGCTATGGAGGAGGGGGCGACCGGCGATGGGGAGAGGGAAGTGGACGGTGGCCCTGTTGTGGGGGATGCGGATGTGGTGGCCGGCGATGGATCTGGGAACGGGGTGGAGGCCGGCAGTTGGGGGGGTGTAAGGATTTGGTGTGAGGATGAGGGGTGAGCGTGAGAGAGAGGAGTAGGAACAGGGGCGGTGCGCAGGGTGGATCTGGAGGAGGGGTGAGCATGAGAGAGAGACGTAAGGTATTTTATTCCCTTGTGGGCCATGCTTGTGACGATTGAAAAAGTATAAGTGTCTTGGATGTGTATCTGAGACGCTTATAATTTCACAACCGCCGCGAATATGGATGTGTCGGCAGCAATTGTGAATTATAAGTGTCTCGGATAATGATTTTGTGGCGGTTGGTCTTAAAAGTTGATATCCAAGACAACTAAATTGCACAAATGTCTCGGATAAGCATTTTCTCTGTCAGGTTGCGCACAAGTGTCTCGGTTGAGGTGTCTTCTATGACGTTTTATATAGTAGTGTTCAAATGTAGATGCAGTTGAAATTTCAATTTAGACCAGCAGTACAGGAAAGGTCCATGCCAGACTACCACCACAAGTAGGACGCATATCAGAGAGGCCTCCACGCCTCAAGCTGGAGAACAAGTGCTAAGGATGTAGCCGCCAGATCCAAAGGGTACGCATCACGTCAGTCCGCTACTGGGCCGGCCCATAAATATCTTCTTTCAGCTCTGGACGAGTGTCCGCAGACTAAGCAAGATGGAGATGTAGCATCATGAGGTCGAGGTGGAGCCTCCGCCGATGCATAGAGGCAGCGATGGCGGAGCCGAGCAGTTAGGCTAGGCAGAGGTTGTGGCGCTAACGGAGCCGAGCAGCGAGGCAAGGCGAAGGCGACACAGAGGAGGCAGAGGCGAGCAGCAAGAGGACTACCGGAGTAGGGTGTTAGGGTTAGGAGTCTCTGCTGCCGGAACACCATTTAGGTGATACCATAGGAGACCGGACTTTGGAATTCTATCGCAGATCGCTCATATTTTAATGATATCCTAGAGGGAGCGTCTGGGCTCCCAGAGATATGTTTGTGAGTTCGCTGAACTAACTAATATCGATGCCTACTTCTTCCATGTTTTTTCTTGCGGTGTCTACTTTGCTCATGTTAACTAGGTAGATCCTATGATACGCAATAGGTATTGTGACAAGTGGAACAAACGACCACGAAGATACTTACGAAAGTTATTGCTGGCATGGGACTATTAAGACTAATTTTGTAACAGTTTATTTCCTAACTGAGAAGCGAGAACAACAGGCTGGAGAGTTAAAAAAATGGTTTTATCATTGAGATGGACAGCTGGTCACAATTATAACCAAAGACTTGATCGGTGTATATAAGAAGTGTTTGAAATTGTCCCATAGATTTGGATACCATTTGCGTGTTTGGTGCTGTAATTTATCATGGCACATATAGCTAGACTGGCATAGAGTATATTTCATAGGGAATTAAGGACGGGTAATGTATCATATTTAATTGGCAATTAGTGTCTAGACACTCTTAGAGCACTGTCTTTTAAGTTGTCTCTTTCTGTATTAAATAACTGTTTAGAGACAGTTTTTCTAGTGTGTTGTATCTAATAAAACAACTTTCATTTATTGCATTTTGTGATCAATAGTACAATTTTATTCTTGTAGCCTATTTATGACACGTACTAATCTTTTCAAGTTTAGAGGAGCTTGCATGAGAAAATATACAAAGGATGATAGGAAAACTACATGTAAACTTAATAAATTCATGATCATATATGTGAGCCGCATTCATACATAAAACAGTACAAGATATAGAGAAACTTAGTTTGGCCTAAAATTTTGCCAATTATGCTTAACCAAGTCCTTTTTAAGTTGGACATGAGTCAGACGAGCACGAATAAGAGAATTTCTTTATAGCACATCGACAAATGCAGGGATACTGCCATGAGTGAAAGCCGGCGGTAGGACAGTTGACGTGCTTTTAGTCTCGTTTAGATCAAGAGGGATGGCTGTCATTTCCTTTTCATCTTCGACTATCATGTTGTGAAGAATGATGCGAGCCAGTATGATTTTCTCGATGTCACCCCTGTCATACAGACGCGTCGGTTGACCTATGATACGAAAATGGCCTTGCAAGACACTTCAACGTCCTTCCTTGCTCCTTCTTGATGTTCAGCAAATAGTTTGTGCTTCTCTGTCTATGGGAGGGCTATCAACTTAACAAATGCAGCCCATTCTAGGTATATGCCATCAGCAAGGTAGTAGCCATTGTTGTATTCATTCCTGTTAACATAATAGTGAACTTAAGGAGCTTCCGCTCACAATTGCTGAGTAAACAATGATGATTGATTAAGCACATTGATGTCATTGTTCGATCCAGCGACACCAAAGAAGGCATGCCATATCCGAAGATCTTGCAAAGCTACTACCTCTAGAATCAATAGAGGCACACCTTGATCGCCATGCATGAATTGCGCTTTCCATGCGACGGGACATTTTTCCCAATGCTAGTGCATGCAGTCAAGGCTTCCTAGCATGCCGGGGAACCCACGACTCTTGCCAATTTGCAATAGGCGCTCCACATCTTCTGGGTTGGGGCGTCATAAATACTCCCCACCAAATATATCAATCATGCCTTGCACAAACATCTTCAAGCTCTCCACGGAAGTACTCTCCCCGATCTTCAAGTATTCATCGAGCAAGTTTGCGGGGCTACCATACGCCAATTGGTGAATAGTCGTTGTACATTTCTACAGCGGCGAGAGCCCTTTGAGTTTCAGGGCATCTATCCCTATGGTGAAATACAAAGACCAATCACCTAGTTCATCGATGATATGCAAAAAGAGAGGTCTTGTCATCTGGAATTTTTGACAGAATATTGCAGCGTCGTAGAGATGGTTGTTGAAGAAGTAATCGTGCACTAGCCACTCATGGCTTTCTTCACGAGGCCTACTCACATACTTCCTTGAACCACTCCTGCTAAGAGATGATCTTCCTTGAAAATCTTCAAGGTTTGTCTTCAAATTCACCATGATCTCCTCGGCAAAGGAGTCTAAGATGTCTTCCTCAGCAAGAAATTCATCCAATGTTATAGGTCCTCTGGATCAATGGTATTTGTCTCATCATCATCATCCCGTTGATGGGACATTTTGTGAAGGAGGAAGTGGACTAACAGCAAGAGAGGAGGATTTTGTGCGTGTATGCTAGCTGATATATATAGAGTAGTAGGCAAAAATGCATGCAGTCAAGTTGAGGTGTTCACATTTCTACAATGCATGAATTCAGGCACAAGTGGACTCTTTACAGTTCTACAAATACATGTGGTCAAGCACTAGTGTACTCTTTACACTTCTACAAATACATGCAGTCAAGCACTAGTGTTCACATTAATACTGACACAAAAATTGATACCAAAGCTAATGTGCAGAGTGAAAATACTGACACAAAAATTAATACAAAAGCTAATATAGAATGAGATAAAATTATTGAATCCATTAGGTATCGACACAAAAATTGATAGTAGCATTGATCCCACACTCATATAGTTAGTTCGAATAGAAAGTTCATACATATCTATTGTTTATAGACCAAATAGCATTGATCTCATATTCGCTAATGTCTTCTCATGATGAGCCTTTGCATCCTCATCCATCCCACTAGTGTCAACAAGCAAGAGGTTGTTAACAAGCAAGAGGTTGTTGTAAACATCAAGCATTTTTATCTCTTTCTGAAGTCTTCCTGCTTCAAGCTTCCCAGTTGACATCCGTTGATGTGTCTATCACCTTTTGCCGTTGCTGCTTAGACTCAGCCTACACCTCCATGAACTTGTCTAATTTTTCTATAAACACTGCCAAACCCTCCGGCATATTTCGTGCCTTACGTTTACCAGTGCGTTCAGCCTTAGCTGACATGCAACCAATCGGGCACTGCTCTTTGTCCACAATAACAACATGTGATGTGAGATTGATCCCCCTGATGGGCTCTTCTTTTCCTCTTCGTTCCACTTTTTTATGTCTGCCAACCATTTTCCCTTATCCTTAAGTACTCTCTACATATGCACCAATACAAAAAGGTTTGAAATAAGTGACCTGATACTTCTCCAGCACCATCAGAATAAGCACTTTAGTACACTCTGGTGATAGAACACCACTGGCCATGGAAAGCATTGATGTGTTCCTTCATGCAGTGAAAACGGAGCTTGAGTTAGCGTGCTCCTCTGCTCCTGTCTTTTGGCCTGGTACTGTTGTAGACAACAACAATATCCTCCCAGTACTTCTCATTCTTCTCGTTATTCCCATCTACTGAATCATTCGAATTTTCCAACCAAGCATTAACCTATATTTGGGAAAAAAGAAGTTAATTGTGGCCAACATGAAACTAAAGAAGTTAATTAAAACAAGTTACGCAATTAACAATTTCTTTTCTTTCTCGTGCGACCGAGACAAACATTCTGCAGTTCTACCAGGTTCGTCATCATCATCATCATCAATATTAACAATCTATTCTTTTTTTTCTGGAAGCCACCCTACTTGATGACCCAAGTAGTTTTCCCGAAGTAGACATGGATGGTGATGGAGTTCCTTTAGTGTGCATTGCTGGTGGTGGCAAGAATGCAACAAAATACGGAGGAACACCAACAAAGTGGGAAATCTCCAAACTAGGATGTCCTTGTTGGGAAGGGGGAATATTTGATGGATGAGGTGACGGTGAGAATGGTGCATCCACTAGACAGATGGGGATACATTGTCCTACAATATAGAACAAAAAGCAATGGACAGATAACTAGTAGATACTCAATTGAACATTTTAAGAAACTACAAGAAGTCAAGAACAGAATGACAGCAAGCTAGTATGATGCTCTAAATCAAGACATTTCTAAAGCGACTGAAACACAACATTTAAGAGATGTGCAGTATATGTATAAACAGAGTTGATCTTACCCTGCATTCTTGCTAGTTCTAACAACCACAAATTCTATGGAAATTATATGGACTCACTTTGTATTGCTCATACAACCAGAAATTCATTGCATTGGCATTGAAAAGCTAAGAATCAGAAACTCTCGTCACAAAATTGACAAACAATTGAAAAAATGATCACCACTGATTGCTACCGATAGTCCGACTACTAGAGGCAGCAACGAAGCTCGACACATGTGGCGCTGCCGGGGCCAGACCATCCCGCCGAGATAGGGGAGGGAACTGTGGTGGATATTGGTAGGGGAACGCAACGCTAGAAGTCGGCAGGGGGACACGGGTATCGAGATTGGAAAGAGGGGGTGCGGTGGTCAGGGTCGGCGGGAGGACGTGGCGCTCGTCAGCGTGGGTGGTGGCGGCGCTCCTTCACAGGCGACGACGGTGCTTGTAGGTAGGGGCAGCGGCACACATCCATGGGCAGGGGGACGCTGCTGCGATGGAAGGTGTGTGGAGAGGGAGGGAGGGCGACGTATAGGATAGGGCTCGCACGGGATCAAAGCGAGGGAGGGACCCCTGCAGACTATATGTCACCCCTGCCGGATGCTCCGTGCACACCCTGCGCGCACCCCTGCGAGACGCTCCGTGCACCCTGCGCGTACCCCTGCAGGAGGCTCCACGCACACCCCTGCGAGATGCTTCGTGCACCCTGCGCGTACCCCTGCAGGAGGCTCCACGCACACCCCTGCGAGATGCTCCGTGCACCCGGCCCGTACTCCTGCAGGACGCTCCGCGCACACCCTGCGCACACCCCTACAATACGCTCCGCGCACCCTGCGCATGCTCCTGCGGGAGGCTCCACGCACACCCTGCGCGCACCCCTGGGAGACGCTCCGCGTACCCCTGTATGACGCTCCGTGCACACCCTGCGCGCACCCCTGCAAGACGCTCCACGCACCCTGCACGTACCCCTGCAAGGAGCTCCGCGCAAACCATGCGCGCACCCCTGTGAGACGCTCTGCACACCCTGCGCGTACCCATACAGGACACTACTACGCGTACCCCTGCAGGAGGCTCCGCGTGTACCCTATGCACACCCCTGGGAGACGCTCCGCGCACCCTGTGCGTACCCCTGCAGGACGCTCCGCGCACACCCTGCGCGCACCCTGTGAGATGCTCCGTGCACCCTGCGCGTACCCCTGCAGGAAGCTCCGCGTGTACCCAGCGCGCACCCCTGCGCACCTCGCGCGTACCCCTATGGGAGGCTCCATGCACACCCTGCATGCACCCCACGCGTACCCTACGCGCGCTCTATGTGCACCCTCACTGAGGACCTACGCGCAACCCTACGAGAGGTCCTCCGCACGTGCCCCTGCGCACAACATGTGGGAGATCCTCCGCGAATACCCCTGCGCGCACTCACTACGCGCACCCTGTGCGTACCCCGCGGAGGCTCTATGCGCACTAGGGGCTCGCCGCCAGCATGGCCCTTGCGCGGGCTCTCAAACTTGGTGTCCTCTGTGTCCGTCCCCGGTGACGCAAGGGGCTCGTCGTCAATACCGCCACGCGCGCTCTCGGACTTGATGTCCTCCACACCCGTCCTCAGTGATACTAAGGGCTCGCTGCTAGCATGACCCCTTGCGCACGCTCTCAGACTTGGTGCCCTCCACGCTCATCCTCGGTGACATCAGGGGCTCATCGACAGCATCGCCCACGCGCGCGCTCTCGGACTTGGTGTCCTCCTCACCCGTCCTTAGCGATACCAGGGGCTCGCCGCCAGCACGGCCCCTTACGCGTGCTCTCGAACTTGGTGTCCTCCGTGCCCATCCCCGATGATACCAGGAGCTCATCGTCAGCACCACCCCTGTGCGCGCTCTCGGACACCGACATCATTTGTGCTTGTTTTCAGCGATTGCACAATATGCGTCGCCTGTGCGCACGCTTGAACTTAGTGTCCCCCGAGCATGCGCTAGTCTTCAGTGACATATGGGATAGCTCATAGCTCCCTGCCATGTCGAGTCATCTCCATTCATAATAGAGTGTCCCTTCCCTCCGGGGTCGTGCGATGATAGCTCCCCGCAATATCGAGCCATCTCCATTCGGGATAGAGTGTCCCTTCCCTCCAAGGTCACACGACGATAGCTCTCCGCAATGTCGAGCCATCTCCGTCGGGGATAGAGTGTCCCTTCCCTCCGGGGTTACACGATGATAAGCTCCCTCGACGTTGAACCATATCCATCTGGGATAGTGTCCATTCCCTCCGGGGTCGCGCGATGATAGCTCCCCGTGATGTCGAGCCATCTCTATTCGGGATAGAGTGTCCCTTCCCTCCAGGGTCGCGCGACGATAGCACCCCGCAATGTCGAGCCATCTCCGTCAGGGATAGAGTGTCCCTTCCCTCCGTGGTTGCGCAACGATAAGCTCCCTCGATGTTGAGCCATCTCCATTCGGGATAGAGTGTCCCTTCCCTCTGGGGTCGCGCAATGATAGCTCCCCGTAATGTCAAGCCACTTTCGTCTGGCATAGAGTGTCCCTACCCTTTTAGGATAGTACGATGATAACTCCCTGAGACATTGAGCCAAGTGTACATACTGAGCAAAAGCATAAGCATGTTCGAATGCCTTATCAGACGCTCAATGTTTTTGGATGGGTATAGGTATAGCAGTGTGTACCTAACAATGCCTCCATCTCCATGCCTAACCTATAGACAAGCACTCGTGAGCGTCTCTCGAGTGCTAAGTGTTTTCATATGGGAGTTGGGTACAACAATGTGTACCTAACTATGTCGGTGTCACCATGGCCTACCCAAATCCCAGTGCCCTCAAGTGCATCCCAAGCGTTCACAAAGTGAAGGAAGGGGATGGCATAATGACACTCCCGTTGTTACATTACCGCATCGCACTGCATGCCCAACAACATCTCCTTGCAATGTCGAGTAGTTCTACCCAACACAACTGTTGTTATCGTACGTCACACCTTTGACGTCATCCCGCGTCGCTTTTTTAACATCATCTTACACCCAGCGACTGTAGGTATCATGCACCGAGTGTCTGTCGCTATCTCACAACCGGATGTCATTGCCATCGAGCAACCAAGTGTTTGTCGCCATCGCGCGACCAGATGTCACTGCCATCAAGCAACCAAGTGTTTATCGCCATCGGGTGACTTAGTCTTTGACAACATCATACATCGAATATTTGTCGCCATTGCGCGGTCGGATGTCACCGCCATCAAGCAACCAAGTGTTTGTCGCCATCGCGCGACTTAGTCTTTGACAACATCATAAATCAAATGTTTGTCGCCATCACATGGCCGGATGTCACTGCCATCGAGCAACCAAGTGTTTGTCGCCATCGCGCGATCGAATGTCACTGCCATCAAGCAACCAAGTATTTGTCGCTATCATGCGCTATCGTTTTTATTAGAGGGAGAGACAAAAACGTTCTCCACTATGTCCTTCTGCACTAGTTTTTCTCTATTGGGAGACAAGGTACTATGTGCCCCACAACATGGTTCATCTGTCATCGACATGTGCCGCCCGGCGTCAACTCACCACCAGACGTCGACAGGATTCGCCCAGCGTTGACATGGTCTTCAGTGTCGACATGCGCCACTCAGCGTCCGCGTGCCGCTTAGCGTCAACATGTTCTGCCCAGTGTTGACATGGTCGACATGTGCCACTCAACGTCAACACGTCGTCAGAGATCGACGTGCACCACACGACATCAACGTGCTGCTCGGTTTCAACATGGTCCACCCGGCATGGTGGGGAGCAGAGTGGAGAGACAAGCAACTGAGGTGGCGGATAGCAACGCGCTCCCCCGCGGAGAGTCCTTGCATCCCTGTGGATGGCTCCACGCGTAACCCCGCGGAGGGTCCTCGCACTCCTGCAGATGATTCCACACACACCCCTGCAGAGGGTACTCGCACCCCTCGCAGTGGGTCCTCGCACCCCTGCGTAGGGTCATCGCTTCCCCATAGAAGGCTCCACATGCCGCCTCGCGGAGGGTCCTCGTACCCCCGTACATAGCTCTAGGCGAGCAAGTGCATGACACCCTGAAGACGGGTCGAGGCAGCCCACACGGCCATTCCCCCAGCACCTCGTGCCCCTACATGCAACGGCCTCACCCTACAGTGCTCCTCTCAAGTGCCTAAGGGCAGTAGAGGAGCGGATGGGGAGATGAATGACCGGGAATCCATGGATCATACCCAGCACCTCATGCCCTCCTACATGCGACGGCCTCACCCTACAACACTCCTCTCAAGCGCCTCAAGGGCGTTGAAGAAGCGAGTAGGAAGACGGACGACCGGGGAGCCATGGATCAATAGACGGTCAATAGCGCCGACAACTGGAAGAATGACAATGATACTCATACTTAAGAAACAAGCAATTACAACAATAAGTGCGAGCATCAGTCTCACCCTCACGACGACCTTGACCGCCAGCGACATACATTGACATTTCCGATACCATCGACAGCCCTATCTCGCGTATTGCATCAGAATGAAGTCGTTACCTTCGAAGCGTGGGTTGCGGATGGAGAGGCTCCGCAATGATGAAAGACGCCAAGGCGGGCGCAACGGTGCTACCTAGGACCCGCGTCGGCAGGCTCGGTTGTGTCCTCCTCCCATCGGGCAGCCTAGCCCAGCAATGGCAGCGCAAGGGTCATGATGGCTAGGCAAACCACACGTCGAACCAGACCCGGGCGTCTGGCCAACCCGGCCCGTGGCAGCGCCAGATCTTGGGTAGCAAGGGCTCGGCCGCTGGGTTCGACTCACTGTGGAGGTCCACCAGACACATAGGCCCCCTCACCATCGCTAACGCAGCCAACCTCCCGGCTCGGCGATGACAGCGCGACCCCCCTGCGGGCTACCCTACGCACACCAGCGTGGAGTGGAGGCAGCGGCAACAATGCGGTGTGAAGTGCTTCGTGGCAGTGGCGCTAGACAATGCGGCTCCTGGTGTGGCTCGCGGTCCAGCACGGCATCGAAGCAGAGGCGGAGCCAGAGCGGCGCAGCTCGTAACAGGAGCGGCACGGCCCACGCGCGGCAGCGGCTGTTGCTGGGCGGTGGTAGCAGGGCGATCGGCACTCCGGTGAGGCAGCGGTGGGCCGGCGAGGTAGCAGCAGGGCGGTGCCTAGGTGGGCCTTTGTACCCCTGCGTGCCCCTGCTCAACCCTAAGAACGAGTGAGCCAGTGCCTAGGCCCACAGCCGGGAGAAGGAGGCCGCATGGGGCGACAGGAAAGGAAGAAGGCCACACAGGCCAGAAAGAAAGAAAAAAGAATATGTCCTCCAACAGAGCCGAACCCTCATCAGGATATAGATCATATCTCTGAGAAAAGAGAAGGAGAGTGGGACAAGAAAAGGGAACAAGGGCATAATCCTCGCCACAGGACACATCGCGTTCCGCCATCACGCAAGCATCGTCGGTCCAGTCCACGTGCCAACCCCTCAAGGACCGATGCGCTGGCCCAGACGGGCGGTACCCTACCGCCCGGACCTGCAAGGGGCTACTGTTGGAGGGGTTTCCCCGCGCTACCCCGGACCGCCGGTATACCATTAAAGCGTTGTGTAAATAGTTTAGAATCCCTTTCTGAGCATTTTCTACTCTAGAATAGCAAACTTGTAAATTCCTCATCCCACCTCCACCTCCTCCTCTATAAATAGGGCCCCAAGGCCAAGGGGGAGGGGATCTCATTTTTTCCTCTTTCTCACTTTTGCAAACCCTAATTTGGGGAGAGAAACACAAAACCGTTGTACGAGGCCTAGTTGCGCTCGCTATCTTCTTCCTCATGTCCCTACGTGCGCCACCGTAGGCCTGCGTAACCGAACGGGGGTGCCTCTCTCTTATTGTCTAGGCTCGTACCTACGACAGAAGGTAATCTCACCAAGAGGTCATCATAAACAAACCATTCATCTTTATTCATTCAACCAAAAAAAATTAATGGCTCATTCTATTCACCCTAATCGATCTAACCAAACAAAAATTTTGTTCATCCCAGTCACCCAGCCGAACACCACCTAGATGGCTCCATCCCTAAAAGTCTAGATGGCCATATCCCATCCAACTTCAGCCAGATAACCAAACACTACCTTACATGCTGTCTCATCTGTCCAGGCCCTTCGTTCGGTCAAGTGGAGCGCCTCGCTTGGGGTTTGAGAGGCAAAGGACAAGACTTAGTGGGGAGAGGCTCGGCATGTGGGTGGAATCAGGGATGTAATCATAGGTTCCAATTCTATTGACAGTCAAAAGCTCCAATACATGGTGACTTGGAATCCGATTCCGATTTTGGAATTCTGGATCCAATGGCTAGAGCCAAACAAGGTGTAAGTGAAATTAAGTTAAGCTGGAGTCTGGTTTAGACATTGGCATTAATTTAAACATGCTCTTCTCCCTTCACAAATTGTGGATGAATAAGCTATCCAGCTACATATGTCAACAGACTCATATATGGATCAATGATTGTTCAATTAAAATAAAAAACATTAAAACAGACTCATGTACCTCGCTTTCCCCTCGCTCTCCACGTCCTTGGAGTCAATGCTGGTGGCGGGGTTGAAGCCGAGCGCGACGGGCAGGGCGACGAGTGGGTGCTCTTGTAGACATGGAGGAGCGGGCTGAAATCGTGGACCACCTCATCATCGGCAGGAGGGAGCGAAGGGGGAAGAGCTGATGGAGGAGGTAGGCGATAGAGGTGGCGGCGGCGGAAGGGAAATGGAGAGAATAGAGCAGATAGGCCACAGGGGCATTTGAGTTATTGCAAGTCCAAACCAGCATCAAAATATTTAAAATAAATTAAACGGGACATACGATGAAATAGACAATGAAAAAGGGGCAAATGATCAATTCTCTGGACAGGGCGCAGCGTTCCTTAGGTTTCGGCCCCCCCACCCTCCTTGGCATCTCCAGCGAGTTCCCCTTCTCCATTACACCCTCCGGCAACCTCCCTCCTCCCCTACCCCCTTAGCAAAGCCGCCCTGCCCCGTCCCTCCATCCAGATCTGGGACACCGCGTTCGTCCGCGACCTCGGCCACCGCCGACCGGTTTTTGAACAGGGACGCCTCCCCCTGGCCTCCTCCAGCCGAGCTCCACTGGCCGCCTCGACCTCAGCCACCGCCGTCGTCCTCAGTCTTGAGCCGTCGCGTTCGTCCCCTCCAAAGGTTCGGGGTCTTCCCCTTCCAGATGGAGAGATGGTCTGTTCATACTTCTGTAATGGATCTTGGTCCTGCGGATTGGGGATTTTTTTTTACCCTAGTCGGTCCTTGATGTGATTCCCAATTTGTAACGGGTATAACTAGTGCAAATGTACTCGTTCTTATTTTCTGTCATGAAATTCTTGTGTTCTTCCTGATCTGAGATGGGGCAGTTCGTTAATTCATTCTCTGAATTTAGCGTATATGCAGCAGCAACTACAAAACACACTGAGTAGTTTATTGCTTCTTTCTCTGATGTGCTATGAGCAGTTTGTTTGTGAAGTTATCGATGATATATCCAATCGATTTGTACAATGACATGGTGAAATTTCAGCGATGCAAAGTGTGGATTTCTTGCAATGGTTCAGGTCCTGACATGATGATTCATGTCGTTGTTTGTCAGATCCTGTTGTCCAAATTTCTTATGTTGTGGAGAATTTTCTGAAGTTGTGTACATAATCATTGCTTCATCTATTGATGTTTGTTCACAGACGTTGGAGTGTAGATGCTGGAAGATTTGTTCTTGAATTTTGCAAGGTCTTATGCAACTGAAGCTAAAGATTTCTCTTGTACACCTAAACTATCATTATTTGTTTGTGCGTGATCAAAAATTTTTAATAATGGAGTCAATGACAAACTAGGAAAAATTGAAAGATAAATGCAATGTTTGACATGAATGTTCAAGTTGTCTTCGGTTAAGAATGTATTTTGTTATGTTATAACTATAACCATGTAGTGTGCATCACTTCATATATATTTATTAAGCCTCTAAATATTAAATCTCGAAATATGTCATTCACAGTCAAAATAGCATAAAAGAGTCATTACAGGTTTAATCATCAAATAAACAGTCTCTTAGGATTGCAGGCACATTTTAGATATTTCATCTCCCGGCCACAACTCTTAACAACTATTTTGCCAAACAGCTTTCCTTCACCAAAGCAGCTTCCCAACAAAGCAGCTTTGTCAGTACAACCAACCCAAAGCTGCTTCTAGTGAAGTCATAGCTCAACTAAACAGGGTCTAAATAGACTATATGGATGCTTCACGAAATTTAAAAATATTTCTTTGGGACACTTTGCTAAATAGACTACCCGACAACCTAAGCCCAGTTCCGCTTTTTGGAAAATACATTTTTGGACAATTCCAAAATAGAAAAGTATTACCTTTTAGATACTGTGTATAATAAAAAACATATTCCTGAGAATATATATTTTGATTTTAAATTATGCTATAGGTATAGTACATGGTGAATACTACATCCATTTGTAGGATGTGTTTCCATAAGTCATATATAGTAACCTTGAACTGTAGTACAATTACGGTAATTTTTAGGAAATATATAGATACCACTTTTGTGACGACAAGTGCTCCATTAATTCTTTCACTGTTCCACTCGTACGACAGGCAGATTGTTCCATAATTTTATCTGCAGTGTTTGCTTATCTTGCTTTCTTTTCTGTTTTTTCCTAGAAAAAATGTGAAATTGCAGGTGGAGAAGAACAAATACTGGACAATCTAAAGCTAAATGCACTACAGAAAAGAAAAGAAACAAATAGGCAGCACCATTTTTATGGTTTCGTTAAAAAAGACATGATGGTTCAAACGGATCGAATAATTAGTTCAAAGGGACATAGACTTTCTGTATTTCAGAATTAGCTTTAAATGCGGTGAGGTGCATAGAGATTGACGTAGTTACGTCAGCCACGTCTAATGGTCCCCACCGTAAGTTGAGGATTATCAGTTGGGCAAAGATGGGCGTTGATGCATAGTCCAACCACCCTTGGTTCGAGTTCTTTTAATCTTGAGTTTAGGTACTTTTTTCTGCCCGGTAATACCAAGTTCGTCCTAAGTATCCTCAATAATGTGAGGATTTACGTGAGATTTGAATTGCGTCGATTATTTTAATATCTAGGCCCATCGTAGGTGATCTCTTGAGTCTCGAGAGCAAAATAATAAGCGGTAACTTTTAACCACTTACTCTGCTGTTTAGAAATTGTTATACAAAATGGTATTTCCTTTAATATAAAGAAGAATTAATGGCCGAACCTGTTCTACCTGCGACCTTGAGTCATCTTCCTTAGATTCTGCCTTATTCAGTTTACTGATGATATCCTTCATTGTAGGCCTTCTACGTCGGCTCCATGCAATCTACTGCGATCTCAATACAAATCCTCGCTTGCAATCAACTTCAAGTGATGCATACCTCTGTATCTCCTCAAACTTTTCCCTTCAGTAGTTGTGTACCTTCAACAAAGAAACAGAGTACAACCGCGTATATAAGTAAACAGTGTGCTACATCCGGATTTCCCCAAATTACCTTGATATTCTAACAAACAGGATTTCGGGGAGTGCTATTAGAGCAAAGAGGTGTAAAAAAGTGCTATGGGAGTAATTTTCCCTTTGATAACAGTCACCGGTGAAATAACTCTCTAATTGTTTGATATTTTCATCACTGCAAAAATTTATTTTGATGCTGTTGCTCTTTGCTCTCGTCTGAATTCTTGCCGGGAGCGGGCAGCCACCCATCCATGCAAGATACCCACCCTATCATCCTAGAGTATGTCAGATTTAATTTGCCTGTGCACATGCCCGGCCTTGCACCAAATCCACGGAGGCATACTGGGTGCACTAGTACCCTTAGCCAGGCCACCTAAAAATGACTCAAATTGTAAAAAACTCATGACATTGAAATAAGATACATCTATCCTACCATAAAATTTCAAATCTAAATTCGATCAACAAGTCAATAAACAAAAAAAATCTGACTGTGAATAGTACCAATTTCAAATCTAGGGTGAACAGTACCAGCTTGGTGCTATGCACAAACTGATTTTTTTTTGAAACATACACAAACTGATTTATCTTTTTTGTTTATCAAACCGTATATCAAATTTGGATTTAAAATTCTCATGACATGGTAGATGCACGTTATATAAATATTGATGAAAAAATTCAAATTTTTTTATAACTTTTTGGATGGTAAATTAAAGACCTAGTGCACTATATAGTACACCTTAAGGGTGCTAATACACCTAATGTGCCCCCTAAATCCGCTCTCCTCAGTTACCCCTATCTCTGTCCCAAGCCCTAATATCGAAGGTGCTATGTGGAGGAGTGACTCAGTCGAGTACCCACTGGCCGGATGCAACAACCATGATCTACGTTGATTAGTTCCATTGGGAGGAATAGCTGAGGGGCAAAGAGTAAACTCATCATATCGAAAATTGGAGTAGGAAAAAATATTTAAGAACACGTTTTGGAGTAGAGATACGCTGACCCAATATTTGTAGTAAGTTTTTGCAGCTGCCTATATACGAAAATCCTTTGTATTAATATTAACAAAAAAACTTATGCTTACATGGTCAATACATTCCTGGTCGCCCATGTCAGAAATGCTCAAGTTGTCCATGATTCTGGTCAATATCCTTTTGATTATTACACCCAAGCTATATATGTCATACTCTTTTGATATGATTTGCTTGTTTATGGTAAGTATCCACCACATCATAACATAAATGATTGAGATAAAGTGAGAGCAAAGAAAACTCAATTTATGCGATTAACAAGTGGTTCTCTAATGTGACATTAATCTTACAGTGTTCTTAGAGGAGACGTCACTGTCACTATGTTGTATCCTTCGACCTCTAGAAGCACTGATTGACCAAAGTGAGCAATTTTTGGTACCAAGTTATTATTTATCAATATATTCTCTGGCTTTAGATCGCAATGCATGACGGAAATTTCTGGAAGGTAATATAGACCCTCGCAAGTTCCTTTGATTATTTCGTAGCGCAAGTGCCAGTAAGTGTAAGATGATTTCCTGCAAGAGCAAAGAGATGTTGTCCTGCAAGAGCAAAGAGAAGTATTCTCAAGTGCAAGTGGCAATCAAGTCACTTTGATTACATGCTGAATAACGTACTCACTGTAGAACCCAACATACCAGAAAGAAACTTGCGGAGGCTTCCATGAGGCGCAAACTCGAGGCAGAGTGCCCTGTGTATGGAATCAGCACGTAGTATTTTCCCTTCGTACGGTACGTGTACTACCTCCGTTTCATCGCAGAAACCCACTAATTTCACAATATTTTGATGGCTGAGTGTCTTAAATAGTTCAAGTTCATTTGTGAATTGCTCGCCGGTAATCGCTTGCATAAAACGAAGCTTCTTTACGGCAATCACTTCTCCATTTTCAAGCATTTCCTAATTTAAAAAACCTTAATTTATCCAACCAGAATTTTGATTTTTTATGCTCATAGTAATGTAGAAAAAAAAGTGTAAGTGTTAGGTCTATTTGGTTCGTCCACATATTTCTGCAACCAAATTTAATTAGCATTTCATTTCACAGCTTATGGTGACTATTATCCGTTCTAGAAACAGAAAAAGAAGTGTGGGACGGAAAAGATTGTCAATATTTGACAATTCAAAACTGTGGTGCATCTATACTAAACACTTTAACTCACACAAACTTTGTCAACTTGTCGATTACTCCATCAGTTTCACAGTGCTTTATCTGGAATATGTACAATGTAAATTGACTGAGAAAAACAAAGAGAATCAGTAGAAGAAACTACTGCGATGCCCTTTTGTAAATGTCTTGAAGAAAAGAATAGTTAACATAACCTCGCAAAGAAAAAGTTAGCATAAATGCTTACTCACATACTTGAGAGAGAAACAACTAAAGGTAAAAAGGAATACAATCAGTAGACACATCTTAGATATTTCATAACAACGCTGGATCTGGAGTTTGAAGAATGGTCAGAGAAGGTGTACCGTTGGGAGTTGGGACCTGGGACTTCGGAATCAAGAATGACGTTTTCTAGATATGCTCTGAGAAACTGTAGGCCTGTAATTGGGACGGGGATTACCTTGTAAACATCTCCGTACGCACCCGCTGCCAAGTATTCGCTCCTCCGCGAAACTATCAGTTATCTCATTTAACAACTTGAACGATAGCTTCCTTGGCTCATCACTTAAACGGTATGACTGGTTGTCCATAATATTGATTTTTGATTTCTTGTACAAAAATCCTTTCTGGAAAGAGCATGTATTCTGAAGAAGCCTTACGAAAGTAGTCAAGAGCAACTGGTAACTCCCTTGTCCTCAGCCGCTGAGACCACTCAGCGTCTCTGCTTTCGAAAAAAAGAGAGACTTTCTCAGCTTTTGCAACTGTGGGCGCACATAAGTAGTTACCAATAAAAAGAGAAATAGTACTTTGTGAAGACACCACATCAGTAAATGTCTGGTGAGCTAATGCTACATGCGGAACAAGGTTGCTAATTGGTGAAGGTTTTGTGGTAACTAAACACAACTGCGACGGAACATTTTCAGAGCCATCTAAAACCAATGCATGAAGTTGTTAAATCACACCTAAAAATTGAACAGCTGTAAAGTCGCTTACCTGGAGAACGGCAGAAGAAGACCTGCAGCGCGATGTATGTAGACGAAGTAACAGGGGCGAGATGGGATGAGAATGAGCAGCTTGGCCCTTTAACGGGGGAAGAAAGTCCAGATCTGAGATTGATATCTCGCAACTGGATTAAATAGCACGATTGATTAAAACACAGAGTCGCATGGTCTATTTTAAAAGTTTAATTACACGGCAGACAAGATGATGCATTGGATATTTTTAAAAGCTGGCTTGACTCTAGGGCCCAAACCCTGTGATGCTCGACGTGTTTTCTTTATCATTTTTTCAAATCAAGCATCAATTTAATTTCCTGGACACGAAAACCTCGGTGGTAACCTAGGAAGGAAAAAAAAAGGTTTTCAGATCAAGGATGATACCGTATGTGACGTGCGACAAAAAAAGAATGACTTCGGATGTGACATGTGACAATACTGTATCTCAATTAATATTGGCTGTTGATATGGTATGTTCAACGATCAAGAGAACCAATTAGTATCTATTATAACTGGGCAGGTTCCGAGCTCTCTCGAGCGCCCGTGGATTCATTACGTCCGATCCGGAGTGGACGGCTCGGATGGAGGTGGGCGGGGCGCCGTGCGCGGGGCCGGCCGTGGCCTGGGCCTGCGTGGGCCGGTCGTGCTGGGCGGCCGCTATTCTGCTGGTGGAATCGGCGCCTCCTCGTTCACCTGAGCCACAACCCTACCTCGGTCCTCTCTACGCGATGGCGGCGGCGGATACTTTCTTGCGTCTCTTAGCGATGGCGATGCGGGAAGGAAGAAGGCACGGAGGAAGGGAGAGAGAGGGCGGCGAGTCTTCCCTCTGCTCCGTACCGCGCCGGCGAGTACGACATGCTCGCCTCTGAACGAGAGATCGAAGATGATGGGGGTCGGGACGGAGCCGAGGAAGGAGCGGCGAGCGGCGGGAAGGAGTGCTTGATCTGCCTCGACACGATGGCTGCCGGTGGGGAGAGGTCCACGAGGGGCCGCAGGCCCTCCCATTTCTCTGTCTTATTTTTCTCTTTTGCTCTTGTCGTGACTGGTGGATCGGTGGCAGTTCCAAGGAGCCTCATAGATGATGAGTACGCCGGCGCCACGCTCCGTGAGCCGAAGATCCTCCTGACCACGTCGCGCAACCCGAGCGCTCCATTGACCCAGTTTGTTAAGGTGTGTTTTGTGCTGTGAATTCAGAGATGTTCTCCACAGGTTGAGATGGTGCCTTACATGAAACTGATTTGTCAATCTTGTTCGTTTGCTAGGAGCTGAAAGTTGTATTCCCAAACTCACAAAGGATGAACCGTGGTGGTCAGGTACAATATTGTGTGTACTTTTGTTATCAGATACACATTGTCCTCAATATTTGGATGATTAAAATACAATGCGTTAAATTGTGTTTGATTGGACTGTAAAAGGCACTCATAGCTTTTGTGAATTTAGCTCTCGTGCTCTCCGTATTGATCTGAACTTTCTTTTTGGCAGGTGATATCGGAAATCGTCGAGTCCTGCCGCTCACATGAGATCACAGATCTTATTTTAGTTCATGAGCATCGTGGTCAGCCTGATGGTTTGATTGTCTGCCATCTACCACTAGGCCCAAACCGCATACTTTGGGTTACTCAATGTGGTAAGTGTGCTTGTCGGTTTTATACATAACTGATGCTGTGTTCAATATGGGAGGCCATTCTTGGTGGCAACTTGAGGTTTCATTGTTTTGCAGGTGACACGGCATGATATCAAGGATAGGAAGGCCATGGGCAAAATGTCAGAAGCTTACCCCCATTTGATACTGGACAACTTCACGACCAAGGTACTCTATACTTCAATCTTTTGAGTCACTTCGGTGTAATATATTACATGTGCATTTCCTGCAAACAGTTAATAATGTTGCCCTCATGCTTTATGTATATTGTCATTGCAAGTAGCCTGCCTTTTTGCTTACATTTTAGAGAATTAAGGATGAACGTACTGAATTGAGGGCTTAAAAGAAGATTGTTTTGGGTGGCTACGAGAATGGTTTTTCTTTTTGGTTATCCGATTTCCCCCAATCTACCAGGTAAAAGTCCATTGGCTCGTGCAGATGCGCACACACAGGAACTGGAGGCTGCTGTGATGATTCTTTCTTATCTGAGTACTTATGCGAATATTGCCTCTCTCTCTCTCTCTCTCTCTCTCTCTCTCTCTTCCTTCTCCATCCATTTATTTGGTTCCTGCGGGAGGTGATATATTGCTCTCCCACAGGCATGCATACACACATACATATACTCTCAAGAATATTGCTTTGTATGATGAATTGATGATGCTTTAATGATTATTCATCAAATCTGAGCACCTCCAGTTCCACTGCACTACAAGTAGTAGTTTTGTTGGCTGCAATGATGGTTTTCTCGTTAACCTGAGACCTACTATGAGGATAATGTCTATCCATTCAAAGCTATATAACTGAGCAGCTTTGGTATTAATTTACCTTTCTTGTTGAGAAATGTTTGCACTACAATGAGTAGTTTGCTTTTTTTCCTCAAACAATGAGTAGTTTGCTTTTATGTTAATTGGTTGGCTGGCTGCAATGATGGTTTTCTCGTTAACCTGAGACCTACTATGAGGATAACATCTATCCATTCAAAACTATATAACTGAGCAGCTTTTAATATATTTTCACATAATGCACCAATTCTTGAAAATGGGTATAATGAGGAGGAGATGAAAATGGTCAAGGAGACCAGGAAAATCTGGGTAAGTGAAACCCTGACCAATCCCGATGCCCTAGAAAGTCTTTGTATCACTCCGTCAACTTGACTTTGAAGCAAACGTAAATGTCGCCCTAACTTTATGCTCTTCTATTTCTAGAATGACAAGGATGTAAAAGTTACTGCAGCCTGTATACGGGTTCCTGTGATGCGTGGGCATGCTGAAAATGTGAATCTACAATTTGAAAAGCTACTTGATGAGGTTAGCATAAGCTATTTCTTTGTGTTATGTATTGGTTAGCATATAGATGTCCTTTCTGATTGTGGTAATCTCAGAACCATGTGTAGTTGTGTATGAATATGTTTATTGGATCTGTATTATTCTCTTTATAATTGTTTTCACTAAGCAGAATAATATATTATTTCCTTGTGGGACCTGCCTCTTGTTTTCACTAAGCAGAATAATAGCTAGCGATAGCTCTGCTATAGCTTTTTCGGGTCCTTGCTTGAGACGTGAAAGCTGTGGTTTAATAAATATCTAGCAATAGCTCCGCTACTGTTTTTTTTGGGGTCCTTGCACGAATGCCCGAAAGCCGTGATTTACAACCTTGGGTAGGTTTGTCAATTTATCGCACTTAAATTTTCGTTGTTAACACATTGCTGGTAGGAAAGGTGTGAAAGCCGCGATTTACAACATTGAATTTTAACTGTTTGTAAAATTTATTGGTTTATATTCATCCATGCAAAGGACATTAGCATATTTTGATTAGTTGATGTCTCTATTGTTTATTTTATGATGTAGTACCTGTCCAAATTCTGATATTGTTTGCTTATGTACTTTGCAGGATACTGCAAGAGAAATCTTGAGGGCAGCCCCTGGTGTTATGATTGTAGATGACCATGCTTCCAATCGCTTGCCCAAACCTCTGGAGGTAATTGTACATTAGTTTTTCTAATGATGGGCATCTTATAACTGGACATTTTCATCCAATTTCAATTTCATCCATAAGATTCACCAATCTTTGAAAGAGTGGATAACATACTATTATCTATGATCGATATGCGCACTCTACTCATCTGCAGATCTGCATGTTCTATTATTCATTGGAAAACGTAGAGCATATGATTTTGCTTCTGAAAAGTAATTCTCTATTTTTCAGGTATCAGATAAAGATGATGTAGCGGTGGGTAGAGTTCGTCAGGACTTCTCGCAAGATGATAAAAGAGGGTATTGTCCTGTTTAATTGTTACCATTGTAATGATGATCATCTTTGTTCATTATGCATTGCTTGCATCACATAATGATGATCATCTTTGTTTAATGACTGATCTGTTTTGGTCCTTAGAAATGTATTAGCGAGTATTTTAGGCTAACTAGCATGTCTGAAGCATCTCTTGCAGTCAGTCGGTTATTCTTATTGCTGCTGATTGGTGACATACTTTAGTAGTTAAGCTGATATTATTTTTCCAAATATATTTTCCTTTATATGTGAAGTTGAGTTGGTTGTACTCAGCTTCAGACTACATATCGCTCTAACGTGGAATTTTCATGTTTACAATCTGTAGCAATTTTTATTTGTTCGAATACAAATCTGGTGTTACAATCTTTTAAAGCTATAGGATTATAGCAGATCTTGGTTAATCTCTTATTTGCTTGACTGGTTCTATGAGGGTGGCCCAGCAGCCATTTTCCTAGATGGTATGTCATTTTGCTAAAACAACTCCAGTCTGCAGTGTGCAGTTTTTATCTGAGTAGATTGCTTATTTCGGCTTTAATATGCAGCGTGGGAACCATTTAGAGATTTTGTTCCAGAGGATGAAAGGAATTGTTTCGTAGCTACATACAGCAAAAGGCTAACTTCGTCTGATGCTGATGTCCAGGTAGACCCATCCACCTATATTGCTTCATATATTTGACTGGTTTCTTTTCATAGTTTCCATATAATTCCGTCTTCTTCATTGCCTCTGGTTGAAATGTATACTGGTATCTCTATTTATTCTCTGGATAAACAGAGATGAATTTCTATTGTTTGGCCATTTAGATTGAAGCTGCTAAGAGATGGACAATGTATGAGATGATGACTGCATATCTTATTCAATATCATGGGAACGTCAAACAAGGGGAAAAAAAGTTTTTGTTGGCAAGTCCTTTCACGAGCATCAAGAACTTTTTCAGTAGCTCTATATTTTGATCAGCGTACATCATTTTATTTCCACCATCAGCCAACTAGCTTCATTATAAAAAAAAATGTATCTATGCCATTTAGCTTTATTTAAAGAATAACAGAATAGTGCCTTTTGAAGGGCTACGCACAATTATCGTTTACTATTTTGGATATTTGGTCATATTGGACTTCTAGAAGAGCAATTTTACATAATCTAGGTGGAGAAACATTCAATGGATATGCAGCTTGCTGCTGGTATTAAACAACGATATCACTGATATCTATCAGCAACTTCTATTAAAGGTAAATACAACTATACAGGCGTAGAAGGTTTGGTTTCACATATACAACTATACACAGGTATCAGAGGAAAAGGTTTTTATAATGACGCTTTCTTCTGCAATTTCTGGTTTAACAATACACATTTCAACAATGCCGCTTGCAGATTGAATTAGTTATTGATGCATGGCAGTTTGCTGCTCCAGCTCACTGGACATAAAGGTATATATGTAAACATGTCTATTATATTCATATATTATGCTATTGCTGCTCTGTACTGTTGACTAGACAAAGCTCAACTTCTGCATAGCAGAGGCTAGACCAATCCAAGCACCAGGAAAAATCGGACCATCACAGTTATTGTGCCTGACCTTTGTTTAGACTTTACACTGTTGGGTCACAAATGCATATCTCAAGAACTTTTTACATGAACCAATCAACTGTCTACCTATCAAAAATATAGAGAACAAGATTGCAGATCAGGTCCGTCTAAAGATAGGACAAGACAAATGAGCCACCATAACAACTAATTGGAGTCGGTTTATGCAAAGAACTAACATCAAAATAGGAGATATCTGTGTCTTTGCATACAGCAAGAAGAAATGGTGCCTGGAACTAAATGTCTACTCTATTTAAAAAGATCAGATATGTTATCTTTTCCTTGCTATATATTATCATTTGTGACTTGCATAATATTTCTAAGTATAGTAACATATCTTGTATGTTACATGCAGGCCTTCAACTTCTATTGATTGAGTACTATCCTCAGCTCAGCACGCAATCAACTAGATCCTTTGTTCACAGCTATCTCATTTGTATATATAATATATATACTATTATCTCAGACCTTTCTATTATCCAGTGTTGATGTTTTTCATACTTCTGAACTATTGTTCAATGTTATCCTACATAATTAGTAGTACTTTATGTTATCAATTAGCCATGATCGACAATTCGATCATCTTGCCATTGCAGAAATATAAATACCTCATTCCATGCATGCTCGTATAGATATACGTTCGTGGTATTTTTTATACAGTGACCTGTAAAATCAAATATAATTTCTGTCTATATTTTCACGTTGAAAGTTATAATTTGCACCCATACTTCCCCCCAAATGTTGTACTAAAATGAATAGAGCTTTGTTAAGTTTTCTTTCCTATATATTCTGATTTGTCACTTGCATAATACTTCTAGGTATAATAGCATATCTTGCATGTTACATGCAGGTGTTGAACTTCAATCAATTCAGTCATGTTTTCAGCTCAGCGCACCGTCAATTAAAATCTTCGTTCGGAACTATCTCATATATAAATATGTTTATTATTATCTCAAACCTTTCTATTATCCAGTATTGACATCTTCTACTTCTAAACTATTGCTCCGTGTTATCCTATATAATTAGTACTACTTTATCTTATCAATTAGCCATAATTAGCAACTCAATCATCTTGTTATTGCACAAACATAAATACCCCGTTCCATGCATGTTCACATAGATATGCCTTTATCGTATTTTTTACACAGTAATATGTAAAATCAAATATAATTTTCATGTATACTTTTCACGTCCAAAATTATAATTTCCATCAATACCTCCCCCACAAATGTTGTGCTAGGATAAATAAACCATTTAAAGTTTAATTCAATATTGCAAGCATTGCATATTTCAATAAAAGTCTTATAATTATTAATAATTTCAAGACGGACGCGGCAACGCGCGCCTCTCCGATCTAGTATTAATCTATTGGCCGTTGGATCACCACTTCGATCATTGCTGGATCACCTCTTCGCAAGGCTACGCATACCCGACACTAACACAAAGCAAAGAAGCGACGGACCAGATCCGCCCACCCCCCCTCCCCCCAAGTTCCTTCTGTTCCTCTTTTTCCACTTCTCACCTTCCATCTTTTTGGCTAGATCTAGGCCTCCTTTGCTACCGACACCGGCGGTGTGATAGAGGAGGCCCAACCCTCTACCTATATATTCTTTAGATTAGGTTCTAAGGTAGGAGATCTAAGTGTTCATCCTTTCCTCAGTGGCGCTCCCCTCCTATTCCAGCGTCTGCCCTCCTCGTTGCTTCCTTCACTGTTGCATCGACTCCTGGCGGTTTCCCTTACTGGCTAGGAGCTCACTTCTTCTGCTTGTACATTTGAAGATTCACTGGTCGCCCCTTGTCCAAGATCCATTGTCGTAGGCGCTGGCAGCTTCAGTTTCCTCGGCTCTAGTGGCTCCGGTAGGTCTCTCCTCTCCTTTGTTGGCTCATTTTGGCAGTGGTTGCCTACTTCCTGCCGCTCTTCCTTTCCGTGGACGTCATGGTCCTCGAGCTGGTGCCTTTCCATCACCAGCTGCGTCGATCTGGGAGGCTACCGAGGTTGAAGACCACCTCCACGCTTGTCCCTAGCAGCTGGTCACGCTGTCTTGGGTTGATCACTGGCAGTGCTACCGCCACTAGCCGATCCCCTCTGCCACCCTATTCAACCTACAATATGGGGGATGCTGCTCTTTGCTACCCGTAGTGGTTATGTGTGTAGGGATTTTGAGGTCAAGACTCAGGCGTGATGGCAAGAGCACCTCCGAGGTCGCTGTTGACGTTGACGCCTCTGATGAGATCGAAGCAAAAGGACCTTCTTATGACTTAACTTTGTTATTCATGGTCTTTTGTGTATTGTGGGGAAACTGTTATGTAAAGAATTCTGCCCACAAACAAAGGAACCACCACAAGTATAGATCACGAGATTATACCATTACATGTGCAATGCAATGGTAGTAGTCAGATAAGCCACATCAACATATAGCCAATGTAGTCATGCTTCCTCCCGACCATCACAAAGTTGTGGATCGTCCTTAGCTCATGGCAACCGCAGAAACACCTCCAAGTTATGAAGCAATACAATGTGCAAACACACATGATTAGGGTTCTAGAGGTCAAGGTACACTACTATAGAAACCATTATCCTGGACACCTCATTACAGATACATCACAAAAGCCGTATGTTAAACATCATCACAAATGGTTTTATAAAAAAAAAGTTTGTCTGTGATGAGTAGTTCATCACAGATAGACCTTTTTAATCAAAAACCGTCTGTGATATGGAATAACACACAATAGACAGATTTGCACAAAACCCATATGTGCATAAGTCATCACATATACGGGCTTTTGTTCAAAAATCATATGTGATTTGCTAGCCCAACTAAGCCGGTCTAGTCTAGCCCAATTATGCCAAATCCACTACGCGCTCCTATTGCCATCCACTCCTCAACCCTAACTCGAGCAACCTCCCTCACTTCTCTAGATCAAGCCACCTCCTTCTCTTATCCCCTTCTTCTTTGATCTATTTTATCCAAGTCAAGCGGCTTCCGTCTCTTTACCTCCTCATCCAGCTCTTAAAGTGCATCTACACCCCTAGACTTGTGTTTAGTAGTTTATGTGATTAATGACAACTAGGTTTTTAGACTAATCATTTCTTTGAGTTTAGAAATTATGTGTATGGTTAGGAACCACTCCGTGAGGTTGCAACTAGAGGATGAGCTTACGAGCCCGTGAAGCCCGTGATTGATGGTATTGAGGTGTGCATCACATGTGGATGAATTTCTAGTGAAGATTTTATTTTGTGGAGATAGACCACTGAAGAATGGGTTCAAGATGTGAACCAATGTTAGGATCAAGAGAAGATGAAGTTTGACCGAGATGAGATTGATGGATGAATTCGAGATTGTCAACATTGAACTTGAAAGATATGCCACTTGTGATGATATAATCAAGTGGTTTTGTGCGAGGGTTGGGTTCACTTCATGAGGTTACATTAAGAGGATAATCTCACCAAAGCTCAATAGAAGATGGCATCAAGTGTTGATGGTCATCAAGGTGCATTCAGTGTTGTCATAAGCCTTGGAGGGTGCTTCGTACAAAGATGATCTTCAAAGGAATGTTGAGGTGTGCATCATGCAAGGACGAACCTCAAACAAAACTTCAATGTTGATTAGCATCAAGAGATGACGACATCAAAGTGTAGAAGCTCAAGTCAAGCGTTATATGGAGACATATACTCTAAGCTTGTGGTCCATCAAGCTATGATGGACAAGTTAGACTTGTAGATGCACATCATGAATGACACACTCCAGGCTCCACCGAACTTTGTGTGCATGTCGCCTCCACCTCGCCGATCGTACTCCAAACCCTAGATGGGTTTTATATGCACGTTCTCGAGCATCTTGCTCTTCATCGAGTTCTTGCGCACTGCCTCTAGTTCCAAGAATGGAACCGGCAACCATAGCTCTGATACCACTCTTTAGAAGTTGGGTTCCATGGGATGACGCCATAACCAATCTCCCAAGATGATGTTGCAACAACGAGTTTCATCTTCAAACTACCGAGGATAAACAAGCCTACATCCTTGGGAGCCAACTGCGGATGCTCCTCTCCTGATATTTTACAATATCTAGACATCATCGACGCATGCAGGAGATGCCGTTCAGACTGCCCCCTCTATGATGACTTCATCGCCAAGTTGTCTTCCAGTTCTCGGCTAACTCGAGTACCACTGGTTGACACACACCCCCTCCCCCGGGTTGAAAACCCTCTACAATCTAGTTTACATCGTGTGGCACCCTCCTCCTTATATGGGTCACCCAGGGTACACAAGTCTGACTCAAACTCTATTCCTACTCTATCCACACATCTTCTAGTACCCTATTACAATACTACAACTTCTCCAAATCCAACACGTAACCTATCCATACACATATTCAACACAATTTCAACAATATCTCAAGCAAGTCAGGAATACTTCGTCATGTCAGGAAAATCGGGTTTATGTAGTGATTTGTGGACATATTCATGATATTTACTTACATCCATGTCTTGATAGTCTGCACATCATAGTGAATCCATTATGTATAGTCAAGTCAGTGTGTCTAACATGATGGCTCTGGCTTCCCGATGTTGGTGGAGAATGTCATCCACCAGGCAGCAGTCAAGGTAAACGAGGAAGGTAGTGAAGCTGCATGCAACCACCATGATTGTTGTGGGCATAAAAGATATCAAGATGAAAATGGTAAAGGCACGGTTTTCCACCCTAAGTTTATGATGAAACTTGAATTCTAAACTTGTGTACATAATTTTTTTAAAGGAGGGATAACCCCAAGATTCCACTATCAAGAGATAATGGAACAACAAGATCCTAATTAGACTGCTAAAAAGCAGTACCGACAACAATGAAAAAACAACCACTACGAAACCTCCTAAGCCATCCTGGAGAATAAGACACCTAGCCATCCCCAGCAATCGACTCAAAGAGCAAAAGGCAAACTCTTAACTCTGTTGTCAATATGTTTTTGTCATCACGAATTCAAACTTTACTCCTCGCAAAAAAAATCTAAACATTACAACAACAATCAGGCTGTGGATCATGTACTTAGGCAGGAGCATCGGGCAGCAGACTCGCAATACTTCCCCCCCATGAGCCCCACGCTAGCTGTGTGATGACGCAAAGCTTCTTCCTGTAGCTGAAGAGCGCTCTCGTCCAAAAGATATTTCACCCCTCAAGCTTGTAGACTTGCCCATAAATTTAAGAAAGAACATGCATAACAGATTAACTTAGCAGGGACCAAATGAGCTTATATTCAAAGCAAGCCCTATTTCTAGTTTGCCAAATAGACCAGAAAATAGCCGCTTAACCTGTGATTTGAATGTTGGCACTAACTGATAGATAATGGTGAATCCACTCAAAGAATGAGTGAAACATCTAGGATGACAATCAATAGTTGTGTTCACAACCCCCAAAACATACTTAGCAACCACACACCCAAATAACAGATGATGAATAGTTTCTTGTTTATTGCAGAAACTGCATTCCTGGTTCCTTTTCTTCATATTGTATTTAGTGGCAATGGCATTGTGTCAAATCATCCAGAACCAAAATTTGATCTTAAGTGGTATCTTTGCCTTCCAGAGAGCTTTAAGTGGTCTATTTTTGTTACAACCCATCTTTGTTTTCTGCCTATGCATAGATCTGACCATAAAGAGTCCCAAATTAGAATCTATCCATATGAGTTTAGTATTCACAGCCACAACAAAGTAGATTCATCAACCTGTTATAACTATGCTGCAAATCAACATCCAACCATCTCCTGAAGTCATGCTACCAATTTTTCAACCACAAGGGTCTAACACTGAGCACTACATCATTACTGATATTATAAAGCCCAAGAAACCTGGCTTTGAAAGATATAGTTCCGCACCAAGCATCTTCCTAGAGGTCAATCATTTCTCCATTCCCCAGAGAAAAAACTCTGCCGTGAGTGTAAAGCTCTTTGACATTCAGTAGAATGTAAAAGAAAGCTCTTTGACATTCAGTAAGTCAGCCCAGCAAGGAGAATCATAATATTTGTGCTTAACCTAAGTAATGCTACACTTCTATAAATATTTTTTCCTTATAGTAGTCTGCCATAACCCTTCCTCATATTCTAATTTCCACCACAATTTACACAGTAAGCTTAAATTGTGTACGTAGTTTCTGAAGATAGAAGGAATTAAATGCATAAATATCGTTTTAGGAGATAATTACCTAATAAGTTCATGTGATTTCAGTACAATGCTCTTGGTTCCTCGCTTAATTAATTAGGAAGGTGTATGTAAGTTTGGAATCCTGTCTATGCCGATCAAATTAATATCAAAATACTTGCTATATATGAAATTCCAAATCATTGATCCCATGTTTTTAACTCGAGAGAATAGGGATGGTAGTCGATCAATTCGAAGCACTAATCTCAGGATATTTGATATGTTGCAACTATATATGAGCTGGAAGCTCTATATATAACCGCCAAGCCACACCAATCTTCCTCACACCAAGAGAGAAAAATCATAGAAATCTTCTCCCGCATCTTGCTCTTCCTTGTCGCTCTTCTTTGTCATTCCCCTGATCCATGGCATCCATGTCGACCAAGGTTGCCATTCTCCTGCTCTTTGTTGCCGCTGATTTTCTCTGCGGTAAACATGGAGGTACTCACATATATAAACATGTAGATCTAGGATAATACGGTGTTGATATTCATTCATTGTTTAATTGATTTCTTTGGTGCAAAATGTGAATGTGGTAGCATACGAATGAAAACGAATACGAATGCAGATATTATCTTCTCTGAATCATTTCCTAAAGATGGATATAAATGTAGTTCTAGAAATTGTTACGTGAAATGTGAAAATAAATGTGGTGCTGAAAATTGCCTAGAATACGAATACAAATGTCTTCTTGCTCTGTAACTCTCCTATCCAACCTCTGGTTTGGATAGACTACACATATGTTTCGATTTTCTCAATGAGGCAAATATCATGGAGAAATACACTTCCTGATATGATGAAGTTCATTTTCGCATACTCAAGAAAGTTAATTTGGTGGTACTGGAGTTTGGGGATTGGATGAGGATTGGCCCAACTCTTCACTAAGCACTACGGTGGTTAAGCATCATAGGCTTTTACTATCAGTTACTTCATCTTTATAATAGTTTGGTTTGGAAAACATAGTGACACTATATCCATTTTGAAACAACCTCTCCAATGCATTCTTGGTTTGTTCGATCAACTTGTAATGTATTCGTTGGGGTCCCAGGAAATTAAAGCCCACAAAGATAGATACACATGCACCCTACAACGCAACATCTAATTGCATCTTAATGCTTGGTTTTACATATTGATGGGGGCAACATGTATGAGATCATCTGAGATCTGGTGATCTAGAAGTCCAACTATTCACAACAAATTGTGAACAAAATTGTCAACATTGACACACGATATGCATATATCATGTCACAAATTTTTAAATCTAAATTAGATTCACATGGTAAGAAAAAGTCTACATTAGAATTTGAATTAGCTATTACACACAGTGCAATTTGTCTCTCGTTCAATGCGTGATCGAATTTGGAAACGAAATTTTGTGATGACATCATAGATGTATGTGGTGTCAATGTTATCGATTCGTTTTAGAATTTTTCATGTTGTTTTTGTACCTCCATCCGACTACATCTGGTTGATCTCAATGCCTCCTCTCTCATGCAAGATACAATTACGTTGATCCTCTCTCCTTACCGTCTCTTTACCACTCACCAACAAGCTGAAGTTGGCATAGATTCAAATACAAGAGTGGACTACTAGGATGCTCAAATTAGATGATCATGCTCTGTGCGACACTCTGGTCAATGTCAAATTAGATGATCATGCTCTGTGCGACACTCTGGTCAATGCTGTATATTAGAAATCCATAGGCAAATAATAAAGTAGATTGAAAACTAGAAGACAACTATTTTTATGTGGGAAAGTCTTGCCGAAAAAACCACGGGTGCACGATGATAGTTTTAACTATATCAGGACAGTGTTTATAAAACACAGAAAATTTACAATCTCATCTCATGCGGCTTATAAGAGATATATATATGTTACATAGGGTTGATACGAGTCTAATATGGAAATAAATTCACTAAGTACAAGAATTCGTCGCTCCGTGGCTCTATACCTCAGCCTTTCACTATAATTTAGATCATACATCAACAGTGAACACCAGATCTCATTATTACGTAACGTATTCTACTTTGAGCTGATATGTACATTCCACTTTTTTATTAGTTACTACTTCAAATGTGTTTCTACAGAATTATTGGAGATAAATTCAACCGTGTGGCCATATTAGTACAAATCCAATGGCCATAAGGTATTGATTTAGGTATAAGAAAAGAAACCAAACAATTTTCAAATGAAAAGTTTATAAAATATTCATACCACCACATCATATTTATGGGACAACATGGGACATATTACTTACACATGCACGCTCAAGTCACCACACACCTGTACGTCTCCTGTACAATCACCCAAAAACAAGATGACAAACATCTAAGGAGATATCCTCACTTGTCACCGGTTGGGAAGTTACTTTTGGTGCAACGGCCGTACAGACAAATACTTGTTTTTTATTTGAAGTAGCAATACTTGTAGGAGAAAAGATTATACATGTACATCACATGCCACAAAGTAGGCCGTCCATTCTTGTACGAACGGCTAACATGAGTCTTCCATAGGTAAATGAGTTCACCCTGCCCTAGGAATGATCTGAATGTGATAGCCCTTGGGGAACACAATCTCCGATATGCGTTCAACGTCCCCTCCTTTGATCTCCTTCCATCTGCCCAAATAATTAGTAGTGAAGGGATTCTTTTTTTCTAATTCAATGTACTGATACAAATTTTTGGCACAACAGTTACCTGTAATTGGTCACCAAGGTGTGGAGGAAAAGTGCGATCAGAATCCTGCTGAACTCTGCTCCCACGCAAAGCCTTATGCCGCCTCCGAAAGGTGTGAAGTTCTTCAGCAGAGTGCTCCTCTTCTCATCCTATAGTCGGAATTGTTCTCTCTCTTTTAGAATATAGCAGTTTATCTTATTTTCTATCAGTTTGAGCTTTTGGAGTACTCGTTCAATGGATTACACATGATGGAATGGAATAGTGCTTGAGGAATTTGTGACCAACCTGCCATCTCCATGGATTGAAGGACAAGGGATCTTCGAACAATTCTGGGTTCAGATGAGCTGCCATGGGGTTGATCATGACCAACCAACCCGCGGGAATCGTGTAGCCTGCGTCAGGGAAGAAATGTCTATCCAGTAAATAGCATAATCTCGCGACTTGTTCCAAGGCTGTAGCTAGATAGTACTTCTTTGTCGTGCTACCAAAATTGATTATCTATATCTAAGCAGATGATGAATTGTGTAAGCTGAGAGTACCTTTTACTCGCACATCTGTCAGTGTTTTTCTGAATAGTCCAGGGGCCACGTTAGCAAGGCGAGTTATCTCATTCATAACCTACAGAAAACGTTGGCATGAATAGATGTGTGCATGGTGCAGACATAAGAGAATATGTAAGACATTATGTTGTGAAGTTGTAATGAGTTAGTTTGGTCTTTCTGCCGTGGTTGTAGGACTAAAACCTGATTCTCCAGTAGTGATTTAATCATAGAACTAAACCTGAGCAGTGAATGTCATGGACTTGTACTCCTCCCATGTGATGCCAGAACTCGCATCCTCTCTTTTCTTTAGGATTGCTTCATGCTCTTCCTGCAAGAAGGTAAGCTTTGTGATTTACTTCCACTACCTTAATTTGCTGTTTAACCAATTAAATTTAAGTATCTTATATTTACTAATGGGAGGCTCTTTCGGCCCTCCACGTAAGTCTTAGGGAATAAAACATGATTCTCAAAGCATACACTATCTATTAACAAAAAGAAAAATATCTGGTCATCTATCAAGTGGGACCGAGTTATAACGGTGTAGATTCATTTCAAAGTAGATAGATGATCTAAACGTCATGTGATGTGATGCAAAAATACAAACAGTGATATGCCTGCAAGAATGCTTACGTTAGTTAGTTTTGGAAAAAGTCTATTTTCCTCCCCTAAATTATTGGCTTGACTCACTTAAACTCTAAAGTATTTGAACTAGGAGTACTTTACCCTCTAGTCGGTTTTCTGAAGGAGAAAGTGGCATTTAGAAATTTTCTAAAAATCTGAAAAAATTCATACATGTTGGATATGGGGTGAAGTATGTATATGTAATTTTTTGTTAAAAAATATGAAAATTTATGACCTATGAAAAAAGTATTTATAGTAATAAATTTGCATAGGTCATAAATGGTCATATTTTTTGACCAAAATTTATATGTGTATACTTTACTCCACAATCGTATGAAGTCTTTAAATTTTAAAAAAATTTCTAGATGTGATTTTATCCTTCTAGAAATCGGCCAAGGGATAAAATGCTCCTAGTTCAAATAGTTTAAGGGGTTAAGTGAGCCTGAAAATAATTTGAAGGATAAAGTGAGACAAGCCAATAATTTAAGAAAGAAAAATGGACCTTTCGTTAGTTTTTATATCCATGTATTCTATGAGTCTTTACGTAATGAAATAATCCTTGAAAAGCAAATTCTACAAGAAGCCGCAACATCGATGGGCTCCGTCGCACCCGATTGTCGAGCAATCCCAGCGGACAAGAACACGCAGTCTCTGCGGGCAGACGAAATGAATAGCTCAGTTGGCCGGCGCTGAGTTCTGACGATTGATTCCGCGCTGCCCCTCACACTAACGATTTGATAAGAGTTTGAGTTGAATACGAGTTGCGGCAAGCAAATCAAATTAGCCGAAAAGTCGAGTTTGTGTCCAGTACGTACGGACGAGGCAAGTTTACTAAAGGTGCCAGCACGTGGCAGGAAAAAGAGATGTTTGGTCATAAAGGAAAAATCATAAAACAGATGAATATTTACTAGTGTTCCCCTCAGGCCCACATCTTATTCCTAAAAGTGAAATAAGATTCAAATGTTCACGTTGATCTACGAAAAACAGAATATTTCAAAATCCAGACCTTAATCAGAGAAATAAAAGAGATCCTAAGCATCCGATCGAGTGTCTATTCTGCAAAATATATATGGCTTAGATAAAGGTCTGCATATACATTAAAAACGTGCTCACGTTAACCATACCGATTGATCCAAGGAAAAAGAGAAATTGTCTATTATATTTTGAGTGTTAATCTAAAGTATTAAACCAATTTATCATATCATCTATTCCGGTCAAATTAGTAATGAAACAGAAATACTAGCCGTGCCATCGCCATTAGACTTGCTACTTTGTTGTCCTGGAAGGACGACACCGGCAAGCCACACGAGGCTCACGAAAGCGGCTTTGATAGTGTATGACACTTTGTCAATTTTAGTGAAATAATGCTTATAAAGATAAGTCCTCGAGCCGTGTAACCCAGCCAAAGCTGACATACAACTACAACACAAGTGAAGAAACATATATATGTAGGTTGTCTAATAGGTATTAACTAAATGTATATAATTCCATTTTTGCTCCATGGGTAACAAAGGAAAAATGCTATATGTTTTTAGTAGGAGCTAATATTTCAAAAATCATGTCTACAATTTTTTTCCCACAGTAATTATTATAAAACTTCCACATACCATAATCACTATAATACTTTTTATTATTTATGTGTTTTTCAAAAGTGCTAGCCATGCAGGCACACAAGTTGATGACTACTTTAGCATAGTTAGAGGCTTAGAGCCAATTGCAACTAGGACAATATTGATAAAATACACACGAGTTAGTGCAACAAAAGTAGTAAAATATCACTTCTAGGACTAGGACAGACTTAACCTTGAGTGCTTCTACTACATTGGGGTGGCCGGTGAGGAGCTTCATGGCGATCGTGAGAGATGACGATATCGGTGCAAAACTGAGAAACAAGAGGGTGGCCACCATGTCTAGAGCAATTTTCTCATCTATCATTCCCGTTCCACTCTGTAGCTCATCAACCACCTCATCAAGGAAATCACCGTGTCGCTTTTCAGGTGTACTGAGCCTTTCTTTCAGTAGGTCCTTCAGTACCTTCAGCACGTTTTTCCTTCCCTACAAAAGTATCAAACTAAGACGAAAGATCGCACGATAAGCTTAAGCTTCAATTTATTAATTTCCATCCTGTCTTTGTGAAGCTGGTCGTACACTCAATCTGTATGATGATCTGCAATTTAGATAGTGGAGTACGTTTATACCTGTATGCATCTGTAGAATGTTGTGCCAGGGAAATATAGCGGGAAGGCGACCAGTCCCTGGAGGAATTCATCAAAGTTCTTCCTCAGTTTCCTTGACTTGTCAGGGCCGAAACCAATCAGCATCTTGGCCGTCAAATCAAAGACCATCTGCATGGCAGGAAGGCAAAGGCCACTCAATTACATGCGTACGCAGTCAGGTACTGAAACTAACGTACGTACGTACACCAAATATATATATAGCCTGAAACTCACGTTGGCTACCGCGTCCTTCACGTCGATGCTAGGCTCCGTGGCCCACGCCGCGATGCTCCGGCTCACGTTGCGCTCTGTCTCGGCGAGGAGCACGTCCTGGAGGCTCTGGAGGCCGAAGAACCTGGACACGATGCTCCGGATGTACTTGTGCACGGAGCCGTCGCACGAGGCGAGGGTTTCCCTGCCGAAGATGTCGTTGGCCGTGTCCGGGTACCAGTTCCGGAACAGCTTGCCTTCCTGCTGGAAGATGAAGCTGTTCACCTCGGCGTCCATGGAGACCACCACCGGCTGCCCCACCAGGCTCGTCTTGAACACCGGGCCATACCTGCAATGCATACATGGAGACAGCACACTATCTCAGAAAACACTTCGCCTGCACAGTCTTTACTGACGGGCAAAAAATCTCTGTCAGTGGTACCGTACACCACTGACGGGCGAAAATATACCCGTCAGTGATTATTACAGTACACGGTCCAAATTCAGAAGAAAAAATAATTACTAACGGGTCAAAAACATTGCCCGTCAGTAGTTATGTATTTCTACTGACGGGAAGTACCACTGACGGGCACGTTATTATTGCCCGTCAGTAGAGTGTACTATACCACTGACGGGCCCAAATATCGGCCCGTCAGTGATGTTTTGGCCCAAACATCACTGATCCGTGCACTCCATCCTCCTTAGTCGTCCCGCACCCTAACTCCCCACAACCCTAATCTATTTCCCACACCAGCCGCACTCCATCCCTCCTCTCTCTCCGCGGATCTCGCCAACCTCGCCGTGCTCCGTGCCCCCCTTTCCTTCTCCTCCTCTCTCTCTTTCTCCCCAGCGGCCTCCCTCCTCCTCTCTCTTCCTCCTCTCACTTTTGCGCCTGCCGAGCTGCCAGCCGTCGCCGGATCCATGCTCCATGCGCCCCGACGAGAGCCACGCATCCGGATCCGGCATCCCCGAGTGGCAGCGGCGGCGGATCTGGCATCCCCCAGCGTCCACCGGCACCAGCACGTCGCCTACTGGAGGCAGGGGACGGTGAGATGATGCGGCATGGAGTTGGGCGGTGGCTCGGAACGGATTGATGCCGCCGCCGCTCCTTCGCGCCATTCCGTGGGCCTCTCCTACCCTTGATCCCCACTCCAGCCCCGGATTCCCATTCCGCGCACCGCAAACCCACCACCACCGTCCACCGGCGCGCAACGTGGCTTCTCCTCCTCTGCCGGTGATATCGCAACCTATTACCTATTAGCCTCCTCCCCTGCTCCGATTATTGTACGCTATTTGGCTTATCTCTCCTTAGACACAGGTCAATAGCTGGGGATTCGGCCTATCCCTAGCAATGGCCGCATCCCAACATTTATGCTTAACCTGTGCGCGTATTAAGATAGATTCATAGATCAGACGAGTTGCGGTTATGTGTTTCTCCCATTTTAACTATCTCAATCATACATCACTGTAAAACACTGCATGAACACTATCCTATCTAATTAACTAACCTTGTTTACTCTTTCAATTTCAATATCTAATTAAGGTCCATTAAATAAGCACGAGTTGGGAGAATAATCCCAAATCGATCCTGAGTTTTGTAGCTAAAAGTGAGGTTAATTAACCAGTATGTGACACTCAATGACAAAAACATTCCAACCACGAGTAATCCTTTTATACAGAGAGAGGATAAAATTATGAGTAGGCTGATGCGAGTGCATGGTTTACCGATCAGGACTTATTAATCATTGCAATTGCTAGCAAAGTCATTGAGTGAGGATGATTCCTAGCTTGCTCCTTTCTTCTAATTTACTATTCTAAACCATTTTTTTACATGCTATTGGATGTAATTTTATGTTGGTTAAATTGTGCATTGTACACCACTGCTAAATGTATCTTGATATACATGTCATGCTAAATTCAGATTGCATTGGGAGAAAGCAATTAGCTATGGACTTAATGAGGGAAGCAGGCATCGGGTACTTATTCAACTAAGTTTTTGATGTCACAAGGGTGCAAGTAGCAAAGCTGTTAATATCAAGGTGTATGATGGTCAATAAAAGCATTTACTTATGAGTTTTAACAAGTTAGATTGTACTCTTAAGTCTGTATACATTGGCTAGTCATAAGGGAAACATATGATTGCTTAGAACCTTGCACAAGGCATATTGTATACCGTACTGTATAACTGTACCGATTCTCTTTTTTCTTTTCTCCAGAGTTTTTGCAATATGCATCTGTGCTTATCTCCATTTATGATACAATAAGTATGCTAGTTTATGTAATGATAACTATGCTAGTATATCTAACAAATAACAACTTCTGACTTTTGAGCACTGCTATTGATTTACTAGTATGCTAATATGCACGAATTAATGATAACTATGCTAGTATGCACGGATTAATTTTTTTAATCCCTACAAAAGAACCACCGACGGGCAGAAAATCTTGCCCGTCAGTGATGTTAAATATCTGCTGACAGGCAGGCGCCCGTCAGTGGAGACGGGCCCTCCACTGACATTATCGTAGTGACGGGCGCTAAACCCGTCAGTGGAGGGGTTTAAGCGCCCGTCAGTAGAGATGTATTCTGCAATAGTGGCATATGAATAGTTAATAACATCAATTATCCGGAATATATGTTGCACTCATTTAAGAATCTATGTACTTTGGTAGTACGAAGTACTTGCTTATTAACTTAGTTACCTTTCCAGCCTTTGCTTGTAGAAGGCTGGGATGTCGAGAGAAGGGCTTGGCTTGAAGAACTGGAATGTCTCACCAACGACAGGGAAGCCCATGGAGCCAGGAGGGAGCCTCCCGTTGTTGCATGGGGAATTCACCCACCTGTATACGCAGTGTACAAGCCACCCTGCTACGAGAACTGAAAGGCCACTGAGGGATGCATATGCCACTTGCGAGTAACTGATCTCCATCTCCAAATTAATTCTGCATATGGAAGAGTAGTATAGTTTGTAGCTTCGCACGGACAGAAGAGAGGACTTAGGCGGTGTTTATATAGGCAGGGTACTCTACCCGCCACTCGCTCTCCGGGTCTAGCTCCCTGGTAGTTCACGGTGATCAACTGCTTATCACTCGCAGTCACTTCACTCTAATAGTTGATTCAGCCGGCAAGGATGTCCAGTGTGTTTGGGGCTTGTGCCTCGGTTATTTGATCTCAGTTTGGATATATTACCTGCACACAAGAAGAGTATTTTTTTTTATGAACTCATGCACAATGACCTATAATAGCATTTCTGGCTCTAACTACACAAGAAGAGTATTTTCATCTTCCTTGAAATATATATATAGAAAGGTCGGCCCGCGCACGTGTGCATGAGCACGCATGGTTAGTACCGTTAGAGCAATCGGTCAGAAGTTTTTCTAAATTTTATTTACACCCGGATCTAGCCTTGTCAAAATTGGATTTCACGGAAAAATTCGTAAGATCACGTTTCTCCAAACTCGTAGTTCATTTCCTCCATTCCAAATAATTGAAATTATGTCATATGCTTGCTTCAATTTCTTTCAAATTACTGTGGGAATTTCTAACTTTAAATTAGGCTAACACCCTGTTTGGATGTTGGAATTGGCAGAGGAATTGAGGATTTGGAATGTTTAGAGACAAATTTCCGGTGTTTGGATGGACCAGGGAATTGGAAACAAAAATTGAGCCCATTTCCACGCGGTATTCACGAACACCTACGTGGGCGCACTCCCAATTCCCACCCTGCGCTCGGTTTTGGCCGAAATTCGCCGCCTCGCGCCTCCATACCCCTTTCGCTCCCTCCCCCGGCGTCATTTTTCCATCGAGTGAAAGAAACACCCGCGAGAGGCGACGACAAGAAGCTCTTGGTGGCAGGGCAGGCGAATCCCTGGGCAATGGCGGCGACGCAGGTGATTTTCGCTGCTCAATCTCCTCTCTCTGGCCTCTCTCCTCCCTTTCCCATGTGCTGCACTTCCTGTCCTCCTCTCCTGTGGTGCCTTTCCTCCTCCACCCATGGCACATTTCCATCTCCCCTCCCGTGGCATTCTATTGCTTGTGCTGCTCATGTTCACCTCTTGCTCGTTTTATCCTAGAAACCCAGAATTTGTGCAGTCTATTATACCCTTAATCCCTTTTTTGGATGTAGAAACTGTAATGCTCTCATGCCTTTTGTAGGTCAATTGGAGTTGCAGACCAAGTTTAGGTAGCACACCAGGTCAAGTTAAGGTAATGGGATACATATCACTACCACAGAAAAACTCATCGCACATGGTTAAAAAAGCTCATCGCATACGGTTTTCCAACCCGTATGCATGGGCTGGTCAGCGATGTGGGTGGCACATCGCACATGGGTCCATCGCCGTATGCGATGATATGCACATCGCACATGGCTTTTAAGGTAGTCCCGTGTGCGATAAGTAGCCAGATCGCACACGGTAAATGTGAAACAACCGTGTGCGATGAGTCACTTCATCGCACACAGTAAAGAATTCGGCCCGTGTTCGATTATTAGGCACATCGCACACGGTGATAGTATCAGAATCGTGTGCGATATTTGGCCACATCGCACACGGTTATACAGTCTGAAACGTGGGTGATGACTGCTCCACATCACACACGGCCGGAAGTTTGGACCCGTGTGCAATGACGAACCACATCACACACGGCCAACTGCTCCGGACCGTGTGCATTGACGTGCACATCGCCCACAATTCGAGCCGCCGAGCCGTGTGCGATGCTGGGAATGCAACAGTAACAACAACAGGAAATTTCAGGCAACAATATCATTTCACAAAATTTATCGGCCACATTCACAGAATTCATTGATCAGCCACATATATACACAGATTTCATCAATCAGGCAAATACACGGATTTGATCCAAACACAAATAAAACAGAGATCACATAGATTTCATAGCCGACATATATAAGCAAATTGAATCAATTGAATATGAGTTTGGATCTGACAAGGTTGACAGCCAACAGAAAGAAAATCAATACCTCACAATCAAGGTGATCTGAATTGTCCCTTTTCCGGTATGACTTGCGTGACGAAGAAGTGGGCAAACTGTCCTCTAACTTTGACAATATCGGCTTCACTCAACGGTTCTTTCTCCATCGAACTCAAAATCTGCACGAAGTAATTAAATTCAGATTTAGGTGCATATAGGTAAAAAGTAAAATCTTGAGTCTCACAGATAGTACTAACCGTAGGGAGGCCAGCAGTGCCTTTTGTCTTCGAACTCGGAACAACCCTCATCATTTGCTTACAAACGTAAAATGCACAAAGATTGGTTCCTTCTGGCTGTTGGTTACACTGAAAAGTTGTTGAGAAATTACGGCATCAATTAGGGCATCAATTAGCATTACTTAGCACTTAGGAGAAATGTTGTACCAATTGTTACCTCCACCAAGTCGTCGTCTCCGTGTTGCAAGCCTGCCGGGTCTCCCTTTGGTGAGCACCTCCCTCCACGCTTGACGTACTCGGTGAAAGCACTATCCAAGAATTCCCTTACCGCCGAGTAGTCGTAATGTGCCGCTTGGAGGGAATCAAGGTGGACGGCTTTGCTCCATTTAGGTACGATGATAATTAAGATCCAATGGTCACTGCAAAAAAAGATATCACAACCCGCGTGGAACGATGACAATGGAGGTACAGCTAATGTATAAAAATACACATACTTCTGGTTGTATGGAAGGAGAATGAACTCTTTGTTCTGTTGAGCCGTCAACGCGTGGACAACATAATTAAAGACCCTTTCCTTATTCCCGTCGATTTGTTGCTTCGAGACCAACTGTGGGTCCAAGAAACCCACCGGTTGTTTCCGAGCCTTGCATTCGGTGATCATGTGCCTAAGCATATGAAAGAAAGGAGTTATCATTTACGAAACAAAAGAAAGTTGCCAGAATGTGGAATTTCTTATAAAATACTTACAATATGAAGCATCTCATGAGGGAGGCAGCGAGGTCACCCAGATTGAAGAGGAGAAACAAGTCCTCGAAGCCCACCGTGCAACAATTATCTAAATCATGAAGGAAATGCTCCTTCTTGAACCACACCGGAATGATCGACTCACTGGCTTTACATAGTTTCATATAGTGGTCATGTAGCATTCTGCAAAACATACCTGCCGTCGCCAGGTCTTTGGGGACTAGCCATGGCTCTCCTTTGACATATGTGCGTGTGAGCTCTGCTGGGGGGAACAATCAGTTCAATTCTTCGTCCGTCATCCCCAGCTCCTTGGCCTTGCCCTAGCCCTTGCCCTTGCCCTGGCCCTTTGCCTTGCCCTATCCCTTGCTCGTGCCCTTCAGCGACGCTGATCTCGTACTTTTAGTCTTCACTAGTGGGGGCGGTGGCGGTAAGTCAAGATTTTGTGGTGTCGGAAGCACCGGCCCTTGCTTGGTGACTCTTGAGCTGGTGGGCATGAAGGCGGCTCAGACCGCGTGCTCATGACGGGATGTACTGCGAAGAGCGGCTCAGATTCAGCAGGCAATGGTGGGGAAGCAGGAGGCGGTGCCGATGTGAAGGGCACAAGGACTATGTCCTTCTTCGGCCACTGGACGAAGGACATCTCCGCCTGTCCCAAGGTCTAGAGTTCGGCATCCTGGCTTACATGGAATAGCGGGAGGCTCTAGAAGCCAGGCTCGACTTTATCGACGGTGCACCTCGCGAACCCTGGCTGTATCGGTACACCGTGCACGGTAGCTCCCTCAGCCAGTGGATGAACCAACCCGCTAGCTGCCACCAACGGAAAAGCCATGTGCGCTGTTGGCACTTGTAGCTTGCACTTCATCGGCCTCGTGATGTCATCGATAAGAGACTTGGTTGTTTCCTCATGGTCTTCAACCCCATCGGGAGCTGATGCACAGCTATTCCTGCGTGCACCGGGGTTTGGGTGTGCAGCAGCTTCAACCGCTTGTGATCTGTACGTCTCCTCCCACACAGCTCTTTCTTTTGCAAGCCTTTCCTCCATCATGCCCGCAAATTGGGCGAGCAGCTCTTGTTTCATCTGTTCTTTTTTCTGCTCCACTCTCGCCCTTTTCCTCGCACGCATCTCCTCCGCGTCTTGAGGGAAGGCCTTCCTACGGGCGACATTGGTCCCGATCGCCCTACAACGACCCGAGGGCTCCTTGGTTCCCAAAGCGACCGTGAGAATGTCATTGCACCCTTGAGGCTGAAATGAGCCTTGCGAAGCCTGGACGCTTAGCTCTCTCTGCAAATAAAAACCTATAATGAGTAGGTACGTAAGCATTGTCGTAAATATAGACCGACGACTGAATGGGGTAGTCGCTCTTATCATAGATTGGTACACTTCCTGGTCTGCTGGGTTGGGTAACACAACCTGACCTGAGTAATCAGTAGTAGACCTCGCTCTCAGGAAGTCTCTTGCCCGATCTGCCGCAACATCAAGAAAAGGCACATCGCCTCCCCAAGGCATCGGTTCTCGCCCTCCCTGTCCCAAATCTTTCGCTTCCCATAGTATCCTTTGACCCCCATTCTATGGGGGTGTTTGTTCTTCGCAATTAGAGCCCTGCCTGCCTCACTCTTGGCTTCAAATTCGGGCGTTCGCCGCATCTCCACAAATCTGGCCCACTGCTCGGGTAGAATGTGTAGATACTTTTCGAAGGGATTCTTATTCTGCTTCATAAACTTTTTGTGCAACACGTACTTAAAATTCCGAAAAGCATCCTTTGCCTTCGAGAGGGCACATTCTTTCACCTGCGTTTTCCATTGCTCCGGCACCCTGAAGTGTTGCATTATCTCCAGCACTATGGCCTCGCACAGGTCCTTACTTACCTTTGTCCAATCCTCGAAGTGAATGGGGATCCTTTCCCTTACCACCGCCCCGCACATGGTTCAAAACTTCCTCTCCGTTTTCTCTGGTTTGGTAAGAGCCCCGGTTCTGTCTTCGATGGCCTCCACTTGCCATACTCCTTGGGGCTTTTTGCTTGGTTTTCTGATTCCTCTTCCCTTCTTCACAATTGATAGGGTTTCTGCTTGATCAGGGCTGGTCCCTTCCGGCTGTGATGATGAGTTCTCTTCGATCTCTCTCACAGAAAAGTCCAGCGATTCATTACCGGACGTCGTAGCTAATCAATAGGATGATAATGGCAGAAATAATAAGAAGTAAAGGTACTGCGGGCACAAATAATCCTCTGCACGCAAATATTAACAAGCAGCACTGGAACATACGCATTGATATAGCCCTAACTTGCTACTCGTTGTGAGGACACGGAGAACCCTAACCTGTCGGGGAGCGTGTCGGGGACAGGCGGCGATCGGAGATGCCGAGGCGGTTGGGAACAGGGAGGCGACGCTCGGGGACTCGGCGACAGGGAGGCGGCGACCGGAGATGTCGAGGCGATGCTCTGGGAGCCGGAGGTGACGGAAATTCGGGAGAGGCGGCGCGCGCGAAGCCGAAATGTTTTGGTGAAGGGACGGGATGACCTAGTTACTAGTTATGCCCGGGCCTGCCATCGCACACGGTCACGTGCCAACACCTGTGTGCGATGTGACCCACATCGCACACGGGTCCTTACTCTTAACCGTCTGCGAAGTGCTCGCATACGGGTAACCGGTAATGTCCGTGTGCGATGTGGATCACATCGCACAGGGCAGATTTGGATACCCGTGTGCGATGTGAGTCACATCGCACACGGGCAGATTTATATACCCGTGTGCGATGTGACCCACATCGCACAGGGTTTTGGTCGACTCAACCGTGTGCGATGTGATCGTGGCCCGCAGCACGAAGAGTCGCCCCTGTAAACCGCCGCCTCTTCGGTTTCCCATCTTCATTCCTATAAGCCGCGCCTCCTGCTCTGTTCTTCATTCCTCCAAACGCCACCTCTAGCCACCTCCTCGATCTTCTTGTTCACAATGGCCGCTGCAGGAAGCTCTTCGGTGAAGCGGAAGCGCGAGGAGTCGCCCATCCATGAGGACCGCGTGCAGATGACCATGGATATCTCCCGCACCACTGCCAGGGCACTAGAGTTGGTCGAGTTTGGACCCACTGACGACACCCTTCTCTGTGCGTACAACGCCGACCCCGTCAATTACTCCGGTGCGTACGCCATCCGGTGTATCCTGGAAAAGAAGTTTCCGTGGCACCTCGGATTTCTCCTCGAAGCTCACCACCAGCCGGGGCGTATCCTCGTCCATTGCAGGAACAAAAAAATCGTCCAGCGCCTCCATGCAAAGTGCTTCCGGTGGGGGTGCCGAGATGGTGAGCTTCTACATAGTTGCTAATGTCGCCGCTCTGACGCCTGACCCTGTGGATGAAGATCTGCCGCTGGAGTCGATTTAGATAGTTTTTATTTCCCTTTGCTTTTGTTAGGCTTTTGTTTCCCTAGTACATCATGTGTATACTAGGCTTTTGTTATGCAACGTAATGTTTCCTCTTGACAACAACCGGAAGAGGCCTTTTGTTATGTAATGTCTTGTTAATCGGTGTTGGAAATGTCTTGTTAATCTGTGTTTGAAATATCTTGTTAATCGATGTTGGAAATGTCTTGTTAATCTGTGTTGAAAATATCTTGTTAATCTGTGTTCGAAATGTCTTCATAATCTGCGTTCGAAATGTCTACTTTCTGGTTGCAAATCACATAGCACACGGTCAGACGCTCTGCCCGTGTGCGATGTGACCCAGACCACGTCGCACACGGGCTTAAGGTATTCACCGCGTGCGATGTAGGTCACATCGCACACGGGCTATAGGAATTCACCGTTTGCAATGTATTCACATCGCACACCGGCTTGTGGTGTTCACCATGTGCGATGTGACTCCTGTAACCGATTACGTACGTATTCGAAATGAATATTAGAATCAAAATTCTGCGATGACTCCACAAGATAATTTACTAACTTCAACGATTGCATATTCAAAATGAGTATCAGATTCAAAAATTCTGCGATGACTTTTCGAAACATAATTTGCTAACTTCAACCGATAACATATTCAAAATGAGTATCAGATTCAAAATAAATCATGAATCCACTACATGATTTCCTTTGTATACTAGCCCATCGGAATGATCTTGGCGTAGGTAGTAGCAAGTTTCCCCTTGGTCTTGCTCGTCGATTCTTATGCGTTTTTCAATCGGTGGCAAGTCATCGAACTGATTGTATTCATCCTCGTCGACAATATTCTCAACTCCTACGATCCTCCTTTTTTCATGCAATTAATAAGCGTATGACATGCTGGTTTGTGATGATCGCCAAGTCAAAGCACTTTAGGAGCCTCCAATGGACATGAGGAAGGATTGATTGTTGATGGATGGAGTGGTTGTTTATGGAGATTGCAAAAAAGTGAACTCGAGGAATTCTCTTTTGTTAGAACAGTACTAGTGATGCTGATCTCTTTCAATGTTTGCACTGTTGTTTGTACTCATCTTTTGTGTTGGAATGCTACCAAAATTGTGTGCTGGGTGAACCATATGCCTATTGCGTTGTACCGTTGTTCTTGCTCATGTGCATCGCTATCTCGTGTTGTTGTCCATTCTCATAGCCTGAAGCATATGGTATTTGGAATATTGTTTTGTAGCACAATTGAAATTATTGGTCTGAAATATGTTTGCAAAAAATTTCTGAATATTAAGTGATGTATAGTCATCAAATAGTGTGTATTAGTTATGCAATTAATAAGCGTATGACATGCTGGTTTGTGATGATCGCCAAGTCAAAGCACTTTTGGAGCCTCCAATGGACATGAAGAAGGATTGATTGTTGATGGTGGATTGGTTGTTTATGGAGATTGCAAAGAAGTGAATTCGAGGAATTCTCTTTTGCTAGAACAGTACTAGTGATGCTGATCTCTTTCAATGTTTGCACTATTGTTTGTACTCATCTTTCGTGTTGGAATGCTACCAAAATTGTGTGCTGGGTGAACCATATGCCTATTGCGTTGTACCGTTGTTCTTGCTCATGTGCGTCGCTATCTCGTGTTGTTGTCCATTCTCATAGCCTGAAGCATATGGTATTTGGAATATTATTTTGTAGCACAATTGAAATTATTGGTCTGAAATATCTTTGCAAAAAAATTCTGAATATTAAGTGATGTACAGTCGTCAAATAGTGTGTTTTAGTTATGCAATTAATAAGCGTATGACATGCTGGTTTGTGATGATCGCCAAGTCAAAGCACTTTAGGAGCCTCCAATGGACATGAGGAAGGATTGATTGTTGATGGATGGAGTGGTTGTTTATGGAGATTGCAAAGAAGTGAACTCGAGGAATTCTCTTTTGTTAGAACAATACTAGTGATGCTCATCTCTTTCAATGTTTGCACTGTTGTTTGTACTCATCTTTTGTGTTGGAATGCTACCAAAATTGTGTGCCGTGACCATATGCCTATTGTGTTGTACCGTTGTTCTTGCTCACGTGCGTCGCTATCTCGTGTTGTTGTCCATTCTCATAGCCTGAAGCATATGGTATTTGGAATATTGTTTTGTAGCACAATTGAAATTATTGGTCTGAAATATCTTTGCAAAAAATTTCTGAATATTAAGTGATGTATAGTCATCAAATAGTGTGTATTAGTTATGCAATTAATAAGCGTATGACATGCTGGTTTGTGATGATCGCCAAGTCAAAGCACTTTTGGAGCCTCCAATGGACATGAAGAAGGATTGATTGTTGATGGTGGATTGGTTGTTTATGGAGATTGCAAAGAAGTGAATTCGAGGAATTCTCTTTTGCTAGAACAGTACTAGTGATGCTGATCTCTTTCAATGTTTGCACTGTTGTTTGTACTTATCTTTTATGTTGGAATGCTATCAAAATTGTATGCTATGTGAACCATATGCCTATTGTGTTGTACTGTTGTTCTTGCTCATGTGCGTCGCTATCTCGTGTTGTTGTCCATTCTCATAGCCTGAAGCATATGGTATTTGGAATATTGTTTTGTAGCACAATTGAAATTATTGGTCTGAAATATCTTTGCAAAAAAATTCTGAATATTAAGTGATGTACAGTCGTCAAATAGTGTGTTTTAGTTATGCAATTAATAAGCGTATGACATGCTGGTTTGTGATGATCGCCAAGTCAAAGCACTTTAGGTGCCTCCAATGGACATGAGGAAGGATTGATTGTTGATGGATGGAGTGGTTGTTTATGGAGATTGCAAAGAAGTGAACTCGAGGAATTCTCTTTTGTTAGAACAGTACTAGTGATGCTCATCTCTTTTAATGTTTGCACTGTTGTTTGTACTCATCTTTTGTGTTGGAATGCTATCAAAATTGTGTGCCGTAACTATATGCCTATTGTGTTGTACCGTTGTTCTTGCTCACGTGCGTCGCTATCTCGTGTTGTTGTCCATTCTCATAGCCTGAAGCATATGGTATTTGGAATATTGTTTTGTAGCACAATTGAAATTATTGGTCTGAAATATGTTTGCAAAAAATTTCTGAATATTAAGTGATGTACAATCATCAAATAGTGTGTATTAGTTATACAATTAATAATTTATATTAAATCAATAAATAATATATTTTATAATGTAAGTATTACAAGGCTGAGAAATAACCATATGATGTAATGTTTAAACTCTGTGAAGCAACAAGTCAGCAAAAGTGTACATCCGCAAGTTGGGTTGATTCCACCAAGCAAGTCTGAGTCCCAACCATACAACAGAATTGAATTTGCAGCTCATTTCCATTTTAGGATGAACTGGGATTGACTCTTCAATTCCTCAGACTTTCAATTCTGACATCCAAACGGAGCTATCGATTTTGATAATTACTTTGGTCTCTCGGCTTGCTTCACTGCACTGCTTCTGGTGCTCATTGCATTTCACTGCAGATTTGCTACTAGTTTACATCAAGTGACAACTTAGCTAAAGATGATAGCAAAGTGTGAAATGAAATGAGAGATGTTGCCAAGGCAGGATTGAACAGAGATAGCACTGTTGGTTTTTTTTTAAGAAGGAAACAGAGCACTGTTGATGCATATGAGAAAATTATGTGTTTGTTGCTTGTTGCTTCCTGTAGGAAAACTACTTACAACCATCTAATTAATAACGATTCTACAGCGGAAAAGTGTGGGTGCCCTTTTCATCTCTGTGCATGGAGATGGCTACAGTTCTGGACAAATGAAATCGCCTTCGTACTTACCACCGGAGTTTTAATTTCTTCTTCTTCTTATAAGATAGAAGAAAACACTTTTAAGGGTGAGCTGATTAGCCCGTGCCTACTCAGTGAGGACAGGCATTTGCTAAGAAATCATACCTAACCTTTTCTATCCTCTATTTTTAATATGTGTTTTGCTTCGGTACATCTTCTAGAAAAATTTATGACTTTCAATGCTAATCAATGGTGAAGATTAAAATTATCCTTTAGTTAAAAAGGATAGTTTAGTCCATTCATGCGGTGGAAATACGCGGCCCTGTCGAAGCCTTTTAAACGCGTTCGATCTATACCTCAGACCTTTTCTCCACTTCCTCCAAACGCTCGCTGGCTAATTTCTTCCTCCTGCTCATCCGTCGTCCTCGAACAGGCACTGCCTCCAAAACCTTCATGCGTGTGTGATTCTGCTTGCTGTGTTTACAGCTCATCGCGTTTGATGCGGATTGTTCGTGAGAAGTCTTCGAAAGTGTACGATGACTAATTAATTAGGTGACAAAACTGCCAAAACTAACTGATCTCGCACAGTTCCTAAATGACAGCTCAGAAGTGATGGAGTGTTCAAGAAAATGCACATTCCATACATAGCAACACAAGCTGACAAGCACACGCAAAGTCTAGGATCCACATGATCTTTGTTCGTTCATGTTGAGTCGTCGAATGAAGCCATCATATGCATTCACCAGGACACAATAACAAGACACACTATCATTAGAAGCAGGCGCGGCCGGCCGGCAGGGTACAGGGGCGCCCCGCCGTGCTCCCGGGGTGAGCGAGCTCAGTCGTGAACTAGGCACGTCGGCGGCTTCATCAATCAGGCGTGAACATCCGTCGGTGAGCAGACGCGTGAGGCCGTTGGGTGGAGATAGAGATAGGTTAGTTTGGATTTGGGTTACGGCCGGCCGGTTGCAGATGGCGGCGGCGCGCAAAGCACCGAAGCCGAGCGATGGCAGCAGCGCTATTTATAGACGACAGGGCTAGGTTTCACGCGGCGCGGACGTCTAAGCCGATGCGGTGCAGCGGCATGGCCGGCACGGACGTCGAGGCGCAGGTCAGCGCGCGTCCGTCGTGCTCGAGCAAGGACACGGCAGGGAAGCGGCGCCTGGTGGGCTAGCCGGCTGGGAGCAGGCCGGAGGAACGGAAGTTGGGCAGGCCCAGTCGGAAGGAGAGAGGGGAGGCTGGAGGCGGGCCAGGAAAATTGCGCGAGGCAGTTTGAGGAGATGGGCTTCGGTCTGGATTAAAAGAAAAGGTTTTTCCTTTTCAGAAAATAGTAGAAAAGCAAATAGGACTCATAAAAAAACCAAATAAACTATAATAAATCCAGAAAAATTTAAGGGTCAAATAAAATATTTCCAACCAAATATTAATATTTGAATTAATCAAATTAAATAAAAAAAATTATGAAAATTCTCATTAAAATTTAACTAATTCAAGAAAATACCAAGAAATTTTCTATACATATTTTGAAAACGAAGGTTTTTGAAATCTCAAAAATCGGGCTGTTACATGCGGGTGCGGTGAATGAGGGAAGAGTGGGGTTACGATTCTACACTATCATATGTGCTTCTCCTATATACATATATATTTATTTAATATACATATCCTTTGTTCTAGCTAGTCGTATTCATCCGTTCCACACACATTAGTCCTGTTTGGAATGTAGGAATTTTATAGAAATTAGTTTAATTCCCATAGGATTTAAGAAATATTCCTATGTTTCAAAACAAGCCCTTATTTCAAAATCAACTTGCCCAACGTACAGGAATATATTTAGATTGAACGGTGTTTGGTTGGAAAATACCCAGGTTCATGTATTGATTGGTTGGTTCTGGTCGCGTGCAAAAATCTCTCACAGGAGCGCTCGTCGGGAGGAGTGCACGGCACCCATCACGTAGTGCGCAACGGGAGCGGTCTCTGGGACAGGACTCTGAGTGGGTGAAAACTGATCGTTCGTGCTGGGAAACTAGTGGCCCCACCAGCAGTGGGGCCCACCTGCCATGAGGGTGGGTCAATTTCTTCTTAGGTGCATTTAAGTGGATACTTATCCCTAACCCTAGATTAGGCTATAAATAGAGATGGAGGGCATACTTGATGTAGACTTTTGATCAATTAATAAAGAGCTCTCCTTCTCCCTACACTTGTGTCTCTTGTATTTTATTTCCCGCGCTCCGTCGTCTTCTTCCTCTACGTCGACGCCGTCACGCTGTGCAACCCGAGGACCGGACTCATCGGCAACAGTTGCACAACACGTTATTAGCACGACTACGTCTCTCCGCCGAGCCTTCTTTTTCCTAGGCTCAAGTTTGACGGTCGAGGTAGGGACCGACGAACGTGAAAAATGGATTCTCCATCTCATCTAGATTCCATTTTTGTATTTGTCATTTAGATTGGTCTCCACACCCACGTGCGAAGCTCCTCGAGATTTTCGACGCCGACAGAAGTCGCCGGCCAAGTCGATTGGAGAGGGGTTGTAGATCGCCGTGGGGAGACTTGTGCATGGGAAGCACGGAGCGCCCCCGTACGGGCGCCGGCCGCCATCCCCGCCGCAAGCAAGCCGCGCCGCCGCAGGCCCCGGCCCCAGCCGCCCCCGCACGGACGCGCGCGCGCGCCGTCGCCGCCGCCCCCGCATGGGCTAGCCGTCGGCCGAGCCGCCCCCCGTAGGGACTGGCCCCGGCCGTCGCCGGCCGCGCTGCGCCCCAGTGCCGCCCCCGCACGGGGTGAGCAGCCACCCCGCCGCCGGCCGCCCCGCGCCCGCATGCGCTGCCGGTATGACCAGCCCTGTAGAGCGGTCTGACCGGCCCCCGCGCCGCCGCCGGCCGCCGCCCCCGTACGGGGGCCGGGTGAAAGATCATCTAGGCCCTGATATGGTTTTGATGGTTAATGGCAACTTAAACTGGAATCTAATGTTTACATTGAGTGTAAGCAGAGTTTACAGGTTCCATGTAGAAGGGTTATCCAGTGAAAGATGATCACCAAAAATGGTACAAGGTGGTTTCAAGGACAAAGAGATGGCTGTGCTAGACAGCTGTGTCACAGTTGAGAAGAAGCCGGTGCTGTGCAGGGAGTTGTAAGCAAGGTGATGGTGGCTTGATGCGTCAAGGGCCGTGACTTCAGTTGGTGGCAGGTAAAGCCTAGATTTGCTAGTTTCTTTGAGTCCATAGGAATCAGCCGTACTATCAAGAGGGATGAAACAGTAGCAGTTGTCTAAGGGAACCTTGCTCATTGCTCAGAGTGTTGGTTAAGGGTATTGATGCTTTGAGGTCAATTGCCGTGTGTCAATAGCTTTGCACAAAGTATGAAGCTGTTTTGTGTTAGTACTCTGTAGTGCTAACAGTGAAAACCCTAGAGCTTTAGGCACCTGTGTGACACAGCTGTGTCATAGGTGGTCTTCCACTCTATGACTCAGGTACATCTCTGTACCAGGGGAGAGCTTGAAAATGTTAAGGTACCTGCACTGCGATAGGCGGTTTGATGTGTCAGAAGTCTGTCGGAGGTTCTCTCCTTATAGGTATTAGAGTTTGACGTATGCTGAGGGCATGTCATGTGCCAGGACCGAGCTGAGTAGTGCGGCTATCAGCTAAGGGTTCACCTGTGTGTGCCGCCGGTGACATAGGTGTCGGTCTGCCTGAGCCGGGTGCAGTTGGGCGTAGTGTGTAGCTGTGTCACCGGTGGCTGACACCGGTGGTTCACTTAATCCTACGTCGCAACAGGGTAACGGTCAGGTGCCTGAGGGCCCTATATATAGGGGACCAGGGGAGGACTTCGTCCTCAACCTTGCTCAAACCAGTGAATCATATACGACCGTTGCAAAGCCTCCAACCACTCAATAAGAGCCAAAAGCCTAAGGGTTAGTCCGAGTGAGTTTGTGAGCTTTGAGCACGAGCAAAGGTTCCTCCAAGAGATTGCTGCTGCATCATCTGTTACTCTTGGAGTGTCTACTCCTAGACGGGTGTAGGAGTTGCTGATATCACCCAAGCTTGTGTGGGCCGAATCGGTAAGTTTGTGAAGGAGCATCGAGGTCATCCTGCTGCAAGGCAAAAGGACCTCCACAAGCAAGGAAGAGGCCTGAACGTAAGGTACTCGGAGGACAAGCACGATTCAGTGCTGACTATCTCTTCGGAGTAGTCTCTCCAACGGAGACGTACCTCTCTGAAAAGAGTAGGGAACTTCCGGATAAATCAACTTGTCTCTCTCTGAGTGCTTAGCCTATTTCCTCTAGCAGTTATATTCATTGCATGCTTATATGATCTGAGATACTCTTGTTCATCTGATTCAGATCTACTCTATACCTGCTTAATCTGCTTTGTGCCTGCTTGTACTAACTGTGTCTCAGGTGTTATATATATCATCTTTTCTACCTGTCTTAGTCACCTGTGTCACAGCCACATTACTTGCTTACCTGTGCTAGATCATTAGATCACCTGTGTGACTCACCTGTGTGACAGCCACGTGCTATTTTACTTGTCATATTTCACCTGTGCTAGGAACCTATCACAGAGCCAATTAAATCTGATAATCTGTTAAGTCAATATCCAGTTAACAAGATTAAAACGAAGTAATTTTAATTAGCCTCCTATTCACCCCCCTCTAGTCGGCACCCTTGGTCCTTTCAATTGGTATCAGAGCAGGTTGCTCTTTGAATTGGCTTGACAGCCAGAGTAAAGGATGTCGGGTTATGAGGGTAAAATACCTGTCTTTACTGGATCTAATTATGCTTTCTGGAAAAGGAAGATGCAGATGCATCTTACCGCTATCGATCCAGATGTGTGGGATATTGTTCATACAGGTTATGACATGGAGAACGCTTCAGCTGTCACCATCAACGACAAGAAGAATATCAAGAATAATGCCAGAGCTGCCACTGCCATTTTCATGGGCTTGCAAGAACATGATTTTAACAGAATCAGCACAATGGAATCTACTAAGGAGATTTGGGATACCCTAGAGCAGATATATGAGGGCAGTGACACCCTGAAAAAGTCCAAGAGAGAATTGCTGGAATCAACTCTGGAGAGATTCGAGCATGAGCATGGTGAAGATATAAATTCTCTAGACTCAAGATTGACTCTCATCACCAACCAGCTGAAGGCTTTGGGCTCCAACAGAGTTGAGGATGAAGATGTGATCAAGAAGTTCCTATCAGTGCTTCCCAAGCCATACAGAACTCTTGTTCTCATGCTAAAGGAGAAAGATGGGTTTGAGAAGATGAAGCCAACTGAAGTATTAGGAAGGATCCTAACACATGAGATGGAAATCAAGCAAGAAGGAAAGTACACCTCCTCAGCTACTGTCAAGAAAAACATTGCACTAAAGACCATTGCTTCTACTTCTCATCCTGAGAGTGATAGCAGTGAAGAGCTAAATGATGAGATGACCAGTGGAGAAGAGAGTGAGCTAATCCTTCTCACAAGGAACTTCAGGAAATTTTATAGGAAAAAGAAGCAGTTTGGGTCTACTGAGAGGTTCAGAGGAAAGAAACCATCCAGAGACAACAAATGCTTTGAGTGTGGCAAGGAAGGCCACTTTGCAGCTGATTGTCCAGCAAAGAAGAAGGACAACAGGCATTTTAAGAAGAAGAAGGACTTCAATGGCAAGAAGAAAACCTTCAACAGCAAGCACCCAGCTCATTCCAAGAACAAGGCCACTGCCAGAGCCTATGTGGGACAAGCTTGGGTATCAGATGACTCTAGCTCAGAGGAAGAGTCAGAGAACGAAGAACAGGTAGCTGGGATTGCTATCAGCTTGCCTGATGGACCCAACTGTGACACAGCCAAGTCACACAGCTCCATGCTGAACTTCAAGGCTGATCAACCTCCATCCACTCCTGCTCTCTTATGCCTCATGGCTAAGGACTCTTAAGGTATTAACTGAAGATGATTTTCCTGATTATGCTGAACTAATGGATATCTTAGAGAGAACAGAGAAGGGATACTGCAGGGAGAGGAAGGAGAACATACCCTTTAGGGATAAACTGAGGGAGCTGAGAGAGACCTGTGATAAAGTCATAGATGACAGGGAGAATCTCAGGCTGGACCATGAGAACCTGGAAATAGCTCATGAGAAGCTCAGATCAGCACATGAGCTTCTCCTTAAGGAGCATGAAGAGTTAAAGGCAAAGTATGCCTTATGCATTGATATTTCTGATAATATTGCTGAAGCTATGCCTTTACCTGCTCCTACTGTCATAGAATCATGTTTAAATTGTGCCAGTAAAATAAATATTCTAACATCTACAGGTGGAGTAGTAGATAACTCTAAAGAGGCCTCAACCTCTAATGTTACTAACTCTGTGGATGCAGCTGAGCACAACAAGCTCAAGGAGGAGTTAGAAGAGCTTAAGAGGCTCATGAGAAAATGCCTTTGCAGTGCCAACATTGGCATGCAAAACTATCAGCTTATAAGAGCTGAAATATTAAGGAAAAATGAAGGCCGAAGAGGCTTGGGTTACTCTACCTCTACTGCTAAGATAAACTGTCTGCTGTCACTAACACTTGTCTTGCAGCAAAATTTGTGAAACAGGCAGGAACTAATGACAACAAAAGTGTTGGTCATGTGCAGAGAAAGAGGAATGAAGCAATCATTCCCTCTAACCCAGGCTATGCTCTGCAGAAGAACATGAAGGGAAGAATAGTGGCCAAGTATGTAGGTTGCAGGCACTTGGCAAAATGGTTACCTGCCATCTGGGTGCCTAAGGCTACACTTGCCGATGTCACCGGTGGTTTACATAGCTGTGTACCCACCAGTGTCACAGGTAGATCTGACAGGTCACTAACTCATGTGTCTAAGGTTGCAGGTGAGTGCCAGCCAAAGAGGATCAAAGTTATATCATCTGTTGCTGATGCTGCTAACCTTAAACATAAATATGCTATCTATACTTCTGCTACTTCTGCTTATGATAAAACTGCCAAGGGAACCAAACATGTTTGGGTCCCTAAGTGTCATCACTAATCTTGCAGGAAACTGTCTCCAGTGGGACTGATTGGGTTGTGGACAGTGGATGTACATAACATATGACTGGAGGCAGGGAAGAGTTTATAGAGATCACTAGTGAAAATCTTCCAAGTAAATATGTGATCTATGTAGACAACTCTAAAGGAAAGGTAAATGGCATTGGTAAAGTTGTCATATCTGAGAATCACTCCTTATCAAATAGGCTATAGTCTGATGTCTGTGTCACAGTTGTGTGACACAGGCATGAAAGTTACTTTCTATCCTGATAAGGTTATAGCTTCCAAACTATCTGATGATTCTCAAGTGTTTGAAGGATGCAGGTCTGGTAAGCTATACACTATGAATTTCAATGAACAGTCTGCAGCAGCTCCATGATGTCTAATGGCACAGGCGGCTAGGACATGCTGGGATGAAGCTTCTAAACATGCTGAGCAAATATGACTATATTATAGGCTTGGAGAAGGTGAAGTTTGAAAAAGACAAGCCCTGCAGTGCATGTCAAGCTGACAAACAAGTTGGAGCTGCTCATCGACCGAAGAACATCATGACAACCTCCACTTCCTTCGAGCTCATTCACATTGACCTCTTTGGTCCAACAACCTATGAGAGCTTAAGAGGTAACAAATATGGTTTTGTCATTATAGATGATTTCTCTACGTATACTTCGGTGTTCTTTTTGAAGGAGAAGACACATGTGTACAAGAAATTCAAGCATCTCATTGTCAGAGTACAAAATGAGTGGAAGGTAAACCTAGTAAAGGTCAGGAGTGACAATGGGAGTGAATTCAAGAACTCCAAGGTGGAAGCATTTCTGGACAAGCATGGAATCAAGTATGAATTCTCAGATCCATATGCTCCACAACAAAATGGAGTGGTGGAAAGGAAGAACAGAACTTTGATAGAGATGGCAAGGACTCTACTGGATGAGTACAAGATTTCACCAAGATTTTGAGCTGAATCTGTCAATACTGCCTGTCACTCTATCAACAGGATATATTTACATCCACTACTCAAGAAGACTCCTTATGAACTGCTCACCAACATCAAACCTAACATATCATACTTCAGAGTATTTGGTTGTAAGTGCTACATTCTTAGGAAAGGCAAACGCCTAACTAAGTTTGAAGCTAAATCTGATATTGGTATATTTCTTGGTTATTCCACTAACTCCCATGCCTATAGAGTCTTTAACACTTCCTCTAAGGTTGTTGAAGAATCTATAGATGTGGATTTTGATGAGTCTTATGGCTCTCAAGGAGAGCAAGTTACTATTGATGTAAGAAATGAGGATATTCTAAAGAAGTCCACTGGTGAGATCAGACCCACCATCAAGGAGGAGCCTGCCTCACCAAGTGATCAAGAACCCTCTTCTTCATCAATTCTTGAACACACTGGAGTTCAAGATATAGAGTTCGAGTGCAACCCAGCCAATGATCAACTGGACGCAGAGGACCTGACACACCCAGCTATGTCACAGGAAGAACTACCGGTATCACAGGCAACTCCATCAGCTGTGACACAGGCAGTTAACCCAGATCCCCTTGTGATCAGCCGGCTGCAGAAGGATCACCCTGTGGACAACATCATCGGTGCCATTAATAGGGGAGTGACCACTCGATCTCGAATTGCTAATTTTTGTGAGCATTACTCCTTTGTCTCAAATGTTGAACCCAGGACCATAGGTGAAGCTCTAAAGGATGCTGACTGGATCAATGCTATGCATAAAGAGCTCAATCAGTTTTAAAAAAATGAAGTATGGTCACTGGTGGAAAGACCTGAAGATCATAGTGTGATTGGAACCAAATGGGTCTTCAGGAACAAGCAAGACACAAATGGACCGGTGGTAAGGAACAAAGCCAGACTTGTAGTCAAGTGTTTACACAAGTAGAAGGTCTGGACTTTGGAGAAACATTTGCTCCAGTAGCAAGACTTGAAGCCATCAGAATCCACTTAGCATATGCTGCTCATCACAACATCAAGCTTTACCAAATGGATTTCAAGTCAGCATTTCTAAATGGTAAACTTTCTGAACTTGTATATGTTAAGCAGCTACCTGGTTTTGAAAATAACAAGAAATCATACCATGTCTATAAACTACACAAAGCACCCTATGGTTTAAAACAAACACCAAGAGCATGGTATGATACATTGAAAGAATTTCTAATCAGCAATGGATTTAAAATGGGCTTATTTGATACAACTCTATTCACTAAAAGAAATGGAAAAGAATTATTTGTGTGCCAAATTTATGTCGATGACATAATATTTGGCAGTACTGACTGTTCTATGAGTGAAGAGTTTAGCAAGCTGATGACCAAGAGATTTGAGATGTCTTTGGATGGAGAACTCAAGTACTTCCTAGGACTTCAGATCCATCAATTAAAAGAAGGGACTTTCATCTCATAAGAAAAGTTTACCAAAAACATCATCACTAAGTTTGGCATGAAGGATGCAAAAGGTATACACACTCCCATGCAAACTAATGGCCATCTGGATCTAAACACTGAAGGTAAGTCTGCTGATCAGAAAGAATTTAGATCCATGATAGGTTCTTTGCTTTACTTGTGTGCATCTAGGCCTGATATTATGTTTAGTGTTTGCATGTGTGCTAGATTCCAAGCTAACCCTAAGGATTGTCACAGAGTGGCAGTCCGCAGGATTCTGAGATATTTAATTCATACTTCAGATTTTGGCTTGTGGTACCCTAAAGGTGCAAATTTTGAGCTAGTTGGCTATTCTGATAGTGACTATGCAGGGTGTAAAGTTGACCGAAAAAGCACCTCAGGTACTTGTCAATTTCTAGGGCATTCCTTAGTGTCCTAGTCATCCAAGAAACAAAACTTAGTAGCCCTTTCCACTGCAGAAGCTGAGTATGTATCTGCTGGTAGTTGTTGTGCTCACTTATCATGGATGAGGCAGACCTTAAAAGATTTCAGCATATCTTTTAATCAAGTACCCCTCTTCTGTGATAATGAAATTGCAATCAAGTTAGCCAACAACCCAGTACATCACCAAAGATCCAAACACATAGAAGTAAGGCACCACTTCCTTAGAGATCATGTAGAAAAGGAAGATATACAGCTGTGCTATGTAAGGACTAAAAAATAATTAGCTGATATATTCACCAAGCCCTTAGATGAGACTAGGTTCTGTGCCCTGAGGAGTGAATTGAATATCATTGATGTCTCTAACCTGCAGTAAAAGGGTTTTGGCTTGGTGTCTAGCTGATGTGATTTTATCTTAATCATTTGCATCATTGTACCTGTGTCACCCACCTGTCTCACAGGTGTGTGCTTTGTATCATGCTGAAATCATATCTTGTGGTCTGTAAAGTACACTCTTATGTGTACAAGTTTTTGCCTAGATCAACTCATTTCAGTTTTAGCTTTACTTGACTGAATTTCTGGCAAGCTGACACTGAGAAGATCATTTAAGGACTCTCTGATAGTGCTAATGCTTTCTTTCTCATCTAAATCAATCCATCTTGGTGTTCACTAGATGAAATACTTGTTACCTGAGTCTCACAGCTGTGTCTCAGGTGAATGATTTCTAATTCTATAGGCCAGGGTATACATCTCTTCCACCTGTGTCACAGGTCCTTATGTCAGCTGTGACACAGCCACCTTATAACCCTCCGGTCTATATAAAGAGTTGCTGCGTCCCAACAGAAACCGCTTCCAACTCAAAACCTTAGAACTTCCGCCGTGCGCCAAATTTACGAGTTTCGCCCTTGAAATATTTTCAACGAGTTGGAGGAAGCTCTCCGTGAAACTCTAACGCTGATTCTTCCGCAGAAAAGCTCAATCTCAATCAAAGTAAGCCTTTGTAAAACCCTTCTTTGCGCTCAGTCCATGTTCTAGGACTTGATAGTCTAATCCAGTAGTGCATTGATCTCTATTAGGGTTGGTCTTACTCTTGTGCTATCATTAGAACTCATCTAGATTGAGAACAACCAGCAAATCTCTATCAAACTCAAAATTCCATGAATTTGCTGTCCGCCCCCGTACATAGCTGTGTCACCGCTAGGGTCTCACCTGTCATACAGGTGTGCCTATTCAACAGGCTAAGACCTCGGTAAAGCCTTAAGTCCTCACCTGTGTCTTCCAATCCTGACACAGGTGTCTAACACAGCTGTTACTATGCATCAAATGAACACCTCTTACCTACTTCTCTCTTATCTATCTTGTTTCTACAGATGTCTTCAGATTCTGAAAGAGCTGATAGTGATATGAAGTTGTCTGATCCAGAGGAATCTTCTAAGGAAATAGTCATCTCAGATTCAGACCAAGAAAGAGAGAGACTGAGACAGAAAGAGGAGGCTGCAGAGAGAAGGAAGGCAAGCCAAAGGGCTTACAGGCAGAGAGTAGCTGCTGGGAAGAAAGCAGCTGCTTCTAAGACTGTATCTCAGCGTGCTCCACCCAAAAGGACAAGATCCTCAGCTACAGTTGAGCATACATCTTTGGGAAAATAGGCTGCTAAGAAAGGAAAGAAGATAACAAAGAAAACCTCAAAGCTATCCATTGAAGATGTAGTGTTGCCAAGAGGCACACTCACAATCAGGGAACCAATCCCAGAGCCTAAAGTGTCTCAAGAAGATCTTGAGTATGATCAGATGATTCTTAATAAATTGGATAAGCTGGCAGCTCAGATGAATGAAGCAACAGATGAAGAGACCAAGAAGAAGCTGTCCATTATGTACACTGCCAAAAGCTTCAAGCTTTCAGAGGCTGCAAGGCCTGTTTCAATGGCCATTCCTGTTCCTACAGAACAAGATAAAGCAATCTTAAGGGAAATTACAGATTTGCACAAGCAGTTACAGTCAACATCTTCTCATTCTGCTGCAGTAGAGATCAGAAAGCAAACATTGAAAAACAGGATAATCTCTCAACAAAATGCTTGTTAGAAGGATCTAAGGATTAGAGGAGTCTATCTCATACTGATGCCAGAGATAGGCATCTAATTTATCAGATAGAAGAGCTGCAGAAGAAAGCAAATGCTTTGCCCAGTGGTCTTGATAAACAACATCTATTGGCTGAGATCAGACTCAAGAGAGGTCAATTATCTTCAGATTTCAGAAAGCCTACTTCTTTAGGTCCAGCACAAATTATTCAAAACCAGGACTCAGTAGGGCTGATGTTGAAAGAATCCTTGCTCAGGAGATTCATGAGCTGTTTGCTAAGATAAGAATGATGCCACTAGGTGCCGAGAAACAAGCTTTGCATGCTGAGCTCAAGACCAAACAGGGGATGCTCTCTGGTGCCATTCCTATCCCTCGAGCTACTGTCCCCCTAGCAATAACTTCAGCTCCATCTGCCCCAAAGAGAAAAAGGTCTGATACAGTAGAAATCACTAAGGAGCCTCCTGCAAAGAAGCAGCCTGAACAAGAATCAGAGGTCGAGATAATCTCAGAAACAACCCAGAGCTCCAAGCCATCTCTCAAAGATCAGTATGATCATCAGAAGCAAGCTCTTCAAGATTTAAAGAAGGAGATGCCACCACCGGTTCCACCGGTGGCTAGCCCAGCCAAGTCATGTCTGCAAACATACCAGAGGAAAGGCAGAAAATCTCAAAGTTCTGCAAGTATTGAATCTATTTCCTTCTTGGATGTCTAGAAGCAAATGTCTCCATCTCAGTTTCTGGTGTCTGAAGCTGAAGAACAAGTTGCAACGAAGGCCCAAGTGCTTTCATCCCTAAGAACAGCTTCAGTGGAGTCTCCAGTAGTCGCAAAACCATCAAGTCCACAGCTGTCTCAACTAGCTGTGTCTCAGGCAGGAGAAGAAGCTCAGGTCCAAGAACCTCACTGGTCTCCATCACCTGTGCCACCGCCAGCTGACCCAGCTCATTCAGTTCAAGAACATGTGTCATCACCTGTGGCACAGGCAAGTAAGTCAGCTGAGCAAGATGAAAGCTCAGAGAGCTCATCAGATGATGGCAGAGATGTGTCTGTTACTCCTCCACGGCTAAGAGCAGCCAGAGCTGATTTAGATGAAGATTATCAAGCAGAGAGCTTATCTCCAAGTGCCAAATCAGCTGAAGAAGAAGAGGAAGAAGAGGCAGAACATGAGGACAGCTCTCCTAGTCCCTCAGTTGGAGAAGAAGATCTGGAAGACAAGTATCATTACATCTTTTCTCATGCTCTAAGAACTGAGGAAAATCAAATGCAATTCATCTCAAAAGCTGCTGCTAAGAAATTGCCCAAGAGTGATCCAAAGAAGTCAAAGTGCAAAGTTGCCTTTATGAGACCAAGTTCATTCATAAAGATGAGGTCAACAAATCCATACTTCTCTGAAGATCAGGAGTTTATAGCTCCAGTTTGCTCAGACTCCAGATTTCACAATGAACATCAAAGGGGTGTATATCATGAGATTTTTGCATCAAAAGGTTTTGTGGATTGCAAGACCATAGATTGGTCAGCTATGACAGATTCAAGGCTGAGGGCAGTTTTATCTCTGATTCAAGCCTCAGGTCTTGATTTCTTGTGCAATCTCCAGCAAGATTATGATCCTGAGATCATAAAGGAGTTCTATGCCACAGTATGGATAGAACAAGAAAATCAGGATGTTATGCTCTGAAAGACAAGAGGTCACACTACTGCAGTATGGGCCTCTGCTGACGGGCGAGAAACCCCCTCTACTGACGGGCTGGGGGCCCGTCAGCCTGGGAATGTCAGTGGAGGGGTGCCCTCCACTGACGGGCCCAGGGCCCGTCAGCAGAGCCTTGGTCACCACTGACGGGCCGGCCCTGGGCCCGTCAGTGGAGCCTTGGTCACCACTGACGGGCTTTATTTATATGCCCGTCAGTAGAGCCTTGGTCACCACTGACGGGCATTATTTAGAGGCCCGTCGGTAGTAGGTTTTAGGGATTAAAAAAATAAAATTCAGAAAATAATACATTATCACACATTACTTTAGTAAATCCTAAATTAGTAAATCCTGAGCATAAGTTTAGCTTGTACAAGCCAACACATATCAGCCCCATGTCAATATTGAACTTAAAATCTCAATGGACATCGTTAAACAGCATGCACATGCAATATACAAGTTAAATATTACCAATGAGTAGCAGCAGCAAGTATTTATATTGATCTTGAGGGAAGGAAATTCAATAGAAACAATGTGAACCAATGACAAACCTTAGAAATATTTGTCATAAGGGACCCATGCAATGCAGCAGCTTCCTTTCCTAGAGTGTAGACATCATGCAACCCCTCTGCTATAGCCAAAACCTGACTATTGTGAACTATATCAAATATTCGTTAAGTATATCAACACTAAATCTAACATGTGCAATAATGCCACAGCCAACTGCACCCTCCATCTCAGTCTATCAAAGTCTAGAATGTAATCAACAAAGCATAGCAAGAAGATATGCAAGCTCCTCCAATTAATTTGCCCTCAAATCAACTAGCTATTTCTTCCATACCATGCCATATCAAATCAAGTATATAGCTCTAGCAGTACAATGCCAAATCAACCATCTATTGTTTTGCATATGTGATAGCATTAAAAGAAAATTCATTTGGGGAGGCTTACCTTGATGGGTTGGTCAGAGTAGAGGGAGGGGAGACCGGCGGGCAGACCTGGTCAGGGCAGAACAAGGGGAGGCCGGCGTCTAAGGAGGAGAGGGAGGCCGGCGGCCACTGGATCTGGTCGGGGCAGAGGGAGCGGAGGCCCGCCGGGTCCTCGGCTGCTCGCGGAGGGGGACGGCTGGGCGACGGCGTGGAGGATAGGGGCGGCCAGGCGGCGGCGCGGAGGAGGGGGAGAGGACTCCTAGTTCGAAAGAACGCGTGGGACTTGGTGAATTTTTCGCCAAGTCCTGCCCGTTGCCTTATAGACATGCGGAGTCTCCACCGACGGGCGCTTCGTAGCTGCCCGTCAGTGATAGGGGGGTCTCCACCGACGGGCCCTTCGTAGATGCCCGTCAGTGGTAGGGGGGTCTCCACCGACGGGCGATACGTAGCTGCCCGTCAGTGGTCGAACTTAATGTGAGATGTGAGATTTGTAGTACCTTGCAAAAATATTTATTCAAAATACTCCAAACTTTTTCTACATGGAAAATACTACATTACATTGTTCATGTCAAATTTTGGCATTTTTCTAAAATCATTTGCTATTATTTAGTCATTAAATGAATATCTAGCTATTTACTAGATATAATTCAAATTTGAACTACAAGTATCTTAAAAAGGGCCTATAAATGGAAAAAAAATTATATATAAGTACCTATGTATGTTTTTAGCTCCTACCCAGAAAATATATAAAATTTTCAAACATTTCCTTGGGAAAATTCAAACCTTTAGTTGCATCATATTGGTTTTTCATTTTTTATAAAATATAAATATGGTCTAAAAAATATGAAAATTAACATGGGGTCATTATATGACCTCATGAGGCTGTGTTTAAAATTTCAGACAAATTCACAAAAGTTGGGCTATACATTGCTTTGTAACTTAACCATCTTTGAGAAAGCTTCATAGCATTTAAAGGGGAAATATGAAGATTGAAGTACACATCGTAAATTCTTCATCATTTGAACTTGAGATTTGGACTACAACTTGATATTACACTACTATAAGCTAATATTTGTTCATGTTCCATCTTGTTATGTAATAATTTGTATTTTCTATTTTTTGAAATACCAATTTGAGGTACTATGTGTAGTACCTTCCCGAAATATTTATCTAAAATGGTCCAAAAATTTTATACATGGAACATACTACATTATATTGGTAATGTCAAAATTAGGCATTTTTCTGAAATCATTTGCTATTTTTTAGGCATTAAATGAATATCTAGCTATTTACTGGATACATTTCAAATTTGAACTACAAGTATCTTAAAGAAGGCCTCTAAATGGAAGAAAAATTCATATATAAGTACCTATGTATCTTTTTAGCTCCTATCCACAATATATATAAAAAAATATGAATATTTTCTTGGGAAAATTCAAACCTTTACTTGCATCTTAATGATTTTTCATTTTATATAAACTCTAAATATGGTCTAAAAAATATGAAAATTGGCATGGGGTCATGAGATGACCTCATGAGGCTGTGTTTAAAATATTAGACAGTTTCACAAAAGTTAGACTATACATTGCTTTATAACTCAAGCATCTCCTAAGAAAAGAAATAAAAAATAAAATAAATACTAGAAATTCCAGAAAACTCAAAAAATTATGAAACTTGATCTGCTGTCTAGATCTATTTATTTTACAAATTTTGTAAAAAGAATCACTTTATTTGGACTTATAGATCAAAAGTTATTGATGTTTGTTGATGCAGTGCTTTTGGGCTGAAATACCAGTGACGGGCCCTTAGATACGCCCGTCAGTGGAGATCGCTTCGCCACTAACGGGCACTTAAATAGGGCCCGTCAGTGGAGATCGCTTCAAAACTAACGTCATCTTGGTACCTTTTTGTTCATCTCCACTGACGGTCCGCGTAGCTGCCCGTCAGTGGAGACTTCCTCTCCGCTGACGGGCACCTAAGTACCGCCCGTCAGTGGAGATGATGCGTCATTTATGGCACCGGGTTTGCGTCTCCACTGACGGGCAACTTAAGGGCCCGTCAGTGGAGGTCTTCGGCTGCGGCCAGTCAGAGTCCTCTGCTGACGGGCCTCTAGGTGCCCGTCAGCGGTGAGACCCTCCAACGATGGGCAAGAGTGCGCCCGTCAGTGGAGGGGGTTCAGCAAAGGGTCATTCTGCAGTAGTGTCAACTGCTTTCTATCACAGCTCCAGAGTTCAACAGTTTGATGCATGCCCCTCTTGAACCAAGAATGTCAAATCTGTTCAAGCTTGCACCAGTTCCAAATGAAATAAGAAGAAAATTCTACCCAAGGAACTTCAGATTCTCTGCCAAAGCCCCTACAGATCATGTTTATTTCAAGGCGATAACCATTACAGCAAAGCATCTGATTAAGATACTCAATGTCACTCTTCAACCCAAAGGGGGAAAAACAGATGCAGTCTACAATGCAACTTGACAGATATTGGTGCACATGACCAAAAATCAGCATTTTGATATAGCCAGATACATATTCCATGAGATAGATGCTGTATCTAAGGACAAGAAGGCTAAGCTAAGGTATGGATCGTACATCATGTACATGATCCTTCAAAGAACAGGTCTTCTGGATTCCAACTTCGATTTCTCTGTGAAGACTATCAAAACCCAGCTTAGACCTCAGGCAGATGATAATCCGGATGAGGTTGCAGTTCCTGCTTTATTTGGAGACTCTCCTGAACCAGCTGTGCCATCGCCCAGTTACATAGCTGATCAACCTGATCCTCAAAGGACATCTCCTGTTCCTTGCCAAGTCCCCACCGGTGTCACAGCTGCTGCTCCTGTGTCAGACACAGCTGAGTTTATATCTGTGTTACAGGTAGCTGATGATGGCACCTTGTCCTCCTCCCGGCTTTCGCCAGAAGCTGCCAGAGCTTATCAGAACAAGGTCATGCCAGTTCAGTTTGCTACTCTGCGTCGAGAGAATCGCCAGCTTCGAGAGGAGGTCACTCATCTGAAAGCAAATGTGGATCAAGTTCAAGCTCAGCTATCAGATGTATCCAACCAGCTTTCAGAAGTGCTTCAGCTGCTCAAGACCAAGTCTTCTTGAAGCATCTCTTTCCCTAAATTCCTTTTTTGGTGATTTAGTGTCAAAGGGGGAGAGAGAGGTGTAAGGGGGAAGAGGTGTAAGGGGGAGAGTATTCAGGGGAGCATGCATGTTATTTATGGGAAGGGTAAATTATTTTCAAAATGATGTATCTCTGATGTATCAAGACTTGGTTCTTCTTCTGTATCTTATGTCTTGATAACATTGTATCTCTTATGCATTCTTATGCTCTGATGCACATTTTGCTCTGATATACATATGTTTGATATGCTTGCTCTGATTAATTATGTTAATATGCTCTGACATGAATCTTCATATTTTAATCTGAGCATCTATATCAGTATCTGCTTCAGTTAGATAATGCTCTGATCATTCATCCAACATATCTAAACTGATAAGAATGCAAGTCATCAGAAAATACTTCCCATGCTTAAAACTTGTAAACTGTGCATCTCTTATTAAAAACAAATCTCTTATGCACAGATTCAGGGGGAGTATATTCTATCAACATACACATGTATCTATCTTTCAATCCTATATATTTGAATGTGTAAAGTTTGGGTTGCCACTAACCACCAAAAAGGGGGAGATTGAAAGATCATCTAGGCCCTAATATGGTTTTGATGGTTAATGGCAACTTAAACTGGAATCTAATGTTTACATTGAGTGTAAGCAGAGTTTACAGGTTCCATGAAGAAGGGTTATCCAGTGAAAGATGATCACCAAAAAGGGTACAAGGTGGTTTCAAGGACAAAGAGATGGCTGTGCTAGGCAGCTGTGTCACAGCTGAGAAGAAGCCGGTGCTGTGCAGGGAGCTGCAAGCAAGGTGATGGTGGCTTGATGCGTCAAGGGCCGTGACTTCAGTTGGTGGCAGGTAAAGCCTAGATTTGCTAGTTTCTTTGAGTCCATAGGAATCACCCGTACTATCAAGAGGGATGAAACAGTAGCAGTTGTCTAAGGGAACCTTGCTCATTGCTCAGAGTGTTGGTCAAGGGCATTGATGCTTTGAGGTCAATTGCCCTGTGTCAATAGCTTTGCACAAAGTATGAAGCTGTTTTGTGTTAGTGCTCTGTAGTGCTAACAGTGAAAACCCTAGAGCTTTAGGCACCTGTGTGACATAGCTGTGTCACAGGTGGTCTTCCACTCTATGACTCAGGTACATCTCTGTACCAGGGGAGAGCTTGAAAATGCTAAGGTACCTGCACTGCGATAGGCGGTCTGATGTGTCAGAAGTCTGTCGGAGGTTCTCTCCTTATAGGTATTAGAGTTTGACGTATGCTGAGGGCATGTCATGTGCCAGGACCGGGCTGAGTAGTGCGGCTATCAGCTAAGGGTTCACCTGTGTGTACCGCCACCGGTGGCTGACACCGGTGGTTCACTTAATCCTACGTCGCAACAGGGTAACGGTTAGGTGCCTGAGGGCCCTATATATAGGGGACCAGGGGAGGACTTCGTCCTCAACCTTGCTCAAACCAGTGAATCATATACGACCGTTGCAAAGCCTCCAACCACTCAACAAGAGCCAAAAGCCTAAGGGTTAGTCCGAGTGAGTTTGTGAGCTTTGAGCACGAGCAATGGTTCCTCCAAGAGATTGCTGCTGCATCATCTGTTACTCTTGGAGTGTCTACTCCTAGACGGGTGTAGGAGTTGCTGATATCACCCAAGCTTGTGTGGGCCGAATCGGTAAGTTTGTGAAGGAGCATCGAGGTCATCCTGCTGCAAGGCAAAAGGACCTCCACAAGCAAGGAAGAGGCCTGAACGTAAGGTACTCGGAGGACAAGCACGATTCAGTGCTGACTATCTCTTCGGAGTAGTCTCTCCAACGGAGACGTACCTCTCTGAAAAGAGTAGGGAACTTCCGGATAAATCACTTGTCTCTCTCTGAGTGCTTAGCCTATTTCCTCTAGCAGTTATATTCATTGCATGCTTATATGATCTGAGATACTCTTGTTCATCTGATTCAGATCTACTTTATACCTGCTTAATCTGCTTTGTGCCTGCTTGTACTAGCTGTGTCTCAGGTGTTATATATATCATCTTTTCTACCTGTCTTAGTCACCTGTGTCACAGCCACATTACTTGCTTACCTGTGCTAGGTCATTAGATCACCTGTGTGACTCACCTGTGTGACAGCCACGTGCTATTTTACTTGTCATATTTCACCTGTGCTAGGAACCTGTCACGGGGCCAATTAAATCTGATAATCTGTTAAGTCAATATCCAGTTAACAAGATTAAAACGAAGTAATTTTAATTAGCCTCCTATTCACCCCCCTCTAGTCGGCACCCTTGGTCCTTTCACCGGGCGGTCTGACCGGCCCTGTAGGCGGTCTGACCGGCCCCCACCGCCGCCGCCTCCACCGCTCGGGCGGTTAGGGCGGAAACCCTAACCGCCGCCCCCCCCTTTCGGCCATGGGCAGTGCAGTGGTAGGCCGCGCGGGGTGGTCCGGCCCAGGAAGAGGCGAGCCGGCTGGTCTGACCGGCCTTTCGCACGGTCTGACTGCCCCCGAAGAGATCTGACCTCCCGCGCAGAGGCCTGACCGGCCCTGGCAGCCCGTACGCGAGGCTTTTTGCAAATAAGCCCCTGGAATTTTTATATCTACGTATTTTTATTTCCAGCACTGAAATTTTGCGTAAAAGGCCTCTGTAAATTCCAGAATTAGTAGAAATACTTGCTTTTAGCATAAAAGGGCCTCGGGAACTCAATTTTTGCATCAGATTTTGATTTTCTCAGCTATTTCACATGCTTTAAATGATTATATGTGTAACATCCCCAATTTCAGTCCCGTTGATTGTGCATCATGGTATGCATTCATGGCATTAAAAATGAGGGAAATTGGAATTTTTCAACTCACCAAGGAGAACACAACCCTAATTCGCATATGAGGGTTTAGGCGGGATTCCAAACCTGGGGTTAAAATGTCTTGAACCAAAAGTATTTCAAAAGTGTGTTCTAAGTGATGCCTTATTTTGCTTATAAGTTAGTGGGCAAACATTTTGGATAGTCAAAGTTAGCTTTGGGATTAATTCAATAATGATTCAAATGAATTGTGGAATTGGTTTGAACCGGTTTGAATTATGAAGCAGAACTTAAAATCTAAGGGAGGGCTTGAAAGATATTTGAAGTTATAAAGTAAACTCTGAGGAACAGAAAACTTGGTTTAAAATCGTTGAATTGGAACCATTTTTGGAGGGAATTGGAAAAACAGAAATTAAAACCCTAAAACCCTATCTAATCCCCCCCCGGCCGGGCCTCCCTTTCGGCCCACTTCTCTCCCCGCATGGGCCTTCCTCCCCTTGGCCCATTTCCCCGCACAGCCCACCCCGGCCTGCACCGCCCCCTTCTTCTCCCTCCTGCTTCCTTCTCACGCACGCCACCCCCCCACTCTCTCTCCCTCACCCGACCGCCACCAGCACGTGGTAGCCCTCGCCTGCCCCGCGCCTCCCTCGGCTGCCTCGCCGGCCTCCCCCTCAAAAACCCCCCTCCCTCGGCCGCGTCGCGCCCCCTCTCTTCCCCATTTCTTTCTCCGCCTCCCGAGCTCTCCACCTCGCCGCCGCCGCCCTCAGCCTCGCCTTCTCCTTCGCTGAGCCGCGCCGCCCCGGCCATCCCCTCGCCTCCCGAGCTCCACCTCGCCCTCGCCATTGCTCCGCCCAACCGAGGCTCGCCGCCGAGCTCTCTCCACTCGCCGCCTCGGCCGAGCTCCTCATCGGCCGCTCCGCGTCCCCCCACTTCTTGCTCTCTCGGCTACCGCCCTCCTCCGCCCTAATTTCTCGCACCACTCCGGCCTCCGTCCTCCGCCCGGCCGCGCCGCCCCGTCGCTGCCTTGGTCCTCCGCCGCCGTTCTTCGCCGGTCGCCACCGCTCCACCCCGCCTTAGCTCCGCCGGAACCGGAGCTCCGCCTCGTCGTCGTCGCCACGCCGTCCTCGCCTCGCCGGACTTTTTCCACCTCGCCGCCCCCGTCCACCCCGCCGGAGCCGACGCCGACGCTTCCTCCCCGCCCCTCCTCATTGCCGGCCAAACCCCGCCGACCGAGCCCGAAGCAACGGCCAGTCCCGACCGGTCGGGTGAGACCGTTGCAGCCGATTAGGGTTAAGCCCCATTAACTCAGCCATTAAGACATATTTAATTAGCATATTTAAGGATTAGTGTATTAATTACTTTAATTAGTGCCAATGATTGCTATTTAAGCCTAATCCGACCGCTTAATGACCTTTTTAATACCACTCAGCGTATTAATTGAACTCTTTTGAATCTGTCCCTATGACAGATGGGACCCACTCGTAAGAAATTAAAGAAAAAGATAAGGGAAAAGAAAGGGGAGCTGACAGGTGGGTCCCCCATGTCATTGGCTCGGTCAAAATTGACCAAGGGGGCCCACTGTCATCCACTAGGGCTAGGTTAGACTGAGTAAGAAAAATAATTCTATTTAATTTTTGCTGAGAAAAATACAACAAAGGATTTAAATCTTCTAAAATTCGTAGAAAATTCATCGGAGGTCAGAAAAATGCAAATAATATACCAAAATGTGCAGAAAAATGAAAGTTATTCAATTATGTCATATTCATCCATGTTTGCATGCTAGAAAAAGTGAAATTGACTAAAAACTTGAATTAGGGTTTACAGAATAGCCGGAGAAATTCGGAACGCGATAATTCGAGCGTCCGAACTCCGATTAAACTGATTTCACTTGCATTAGCTTTGATTTTGCATCCCTTAGGACATGGCATACATTGCATCTCATGCCGATGCTTTCCAATATTGTATTTATTGTTCGCGTGTTTCGTTTCGGTGTTGTCGCTCCTCCCGATAGGACCGGACGATCTCGACGAGTATAACTTTGAGCAGGATCAGGGCATAGTAGCGGATCAGCAAGGCAAGCAGCCCCCTTTGACCATCTTGAGGATAACCCATTATTTGCAACTTACTATTTGTTTTTAAAATCGTATTGCATGCGTTCCAATGATATTTTATGCTAAGTGTGAACCCTATCCGTTGCATGAAAACTTACTTTGTCGCTCAATCAACACCACCGACCCTCCCAACCTATTTAGAGTGATTTACTTGTTGTTTGAATATTGCTATTAGGGCTCATGATGCTTAGACCTGCTTAGTTGGGCAAAGTCGTAATTCCTGGGATGGCAGACAAACACACTCTGGATGGGTTAGCGGATTAGGTGGGTGTTCACCGAGATGTGACTAATAAATCTGACTAATCTCAAATCGGGCATCGACGAGAGGCCATGCTGGGAGCATGGTGGGTTGTCTCGTTAATCCCACAAGGACCGGTTCCCGGTGTCCCTTTCGACCCAAGATTCACGTACAACTACACGGGTGTATAATGGGCCACCCCCGACCGAATAATTTGTCTAGACTTAGGTGATGAGCCGCATAGTTTGCCGTTTTCGTGTATTGGGTGCGTGGAAAATGAGGTGGTGTGGTGCAACAATATAAGAGTGGGGGTTACACACGGTCCGGGACCGGGGATGTATCACCTGACACAACTAATGGGACCGCGTCGAAGTATCGGCCAAACTGTCGTTCGCGGACTAGCCTATTAGGGCGGCTCATGCCTAAGTCGAAAACATTGTAAAGGTCGTGTTCAATCTCCCTCCGCCAGCACACCTCGTGAAAGTGTGTAAATCGTCGATGGCATTAGGAGTCGATTGATACGTGTAGGTAAAGATGTACACCCCTGCAGGGTTTAAACTATTCGAATAGCCGTGTCCGCGGTTATGGACAGCTTGGTAAGAATCTGCATCGAATTAGACAAGTGCAACCCTAATCTAAAACTTACCAACTCTAAGGACGTGGGTTAGCGATCGATTTCTCCCTAGTGGTCGAGAAAGGATCGAGGGTTTGCTGTGTTCAGTGGTCTGCTTTAAGTTTTACTATGCAGTTTCAGCTCATCTCGTTTACAAAATATTCCAGTAGATGGATTTCAATCTATTACAGGTATTGTCAAAGGCACAAAATTAGCGTTCTGCAAAATAGTCCACAAATAGCCCCTTCTTGATACCTGATGCATCTATTATTATTTTCCCCTGTAAGTCATGCGGAGTACATTTTGTACTCACCTTGCATTCGTTGATGATATTTGTGTGCAGAGGAAACCGCTCCCGCAGCGGAGGGTTTCTACGTTGAAATCGATCCCGACACCGACTAGTCGCTGGGGATCCCAGGCAGTGATCCTGCCTAGGGTTCGGCAGCCTGGTTATTTCTGCTGCCATTTTGGCCCGACCTTTAGGCTTCTCAGCCAAACTTAATCTTCCGCTATGTAAGCATCTTTTGATTGTATATATGTTGTTAAGTTTCGGAACAGCTAGTATTATTGCAGTTCGGTCGTAGAGTCTCTGTGATGATACTGGCTTGTTCTCCCCTGAGTCATGTGCAATGCGTGAATGATTGAAGTACGTGATGCAGGGAGGTGAAAGGGATCTCAGGAGTCGACTAGAGGGGGGGGGTGAATAGGTCGGCTCTAGAAATTAAAATGCCTAATGGGTTTCTCTTCTGGAGATAGGTCAATCCTAGAGAAAATATATGTAACTGATGCAGGTAACTGAGACTCAGCAAGATATATCAGATAAACACCAGACACTCAGATAGTAAACTCAGCTGATGTAGAGCAAGTTATATTCAGAGCTAACTGAGTCTCAGGTGTGAGAGTCAGGTGAGTGCATCAGATGACGTGAACAGGAAAGGTACTAGCTTTAGCAGGAGCTAACTGAGTCTCAGGTGAGGAAACTCAGTTAGTGTGCAACAAATAAAGGTGCTCTAGTGATCTAAGCATACATAGATATCAGAATAAGTAAGAGCAGATCACAAGACAGAAAGTAAAGCACACAATGATTTGTTTTACCGAAGTTCCTACTTCTTGCGAAGCAGTACGTCTCCGTTGAGGAAGCTGTTCTCACAGCCGGCACCAAATCGTGCTCTTTCCTCGAGTACCTTTCTTGTGTGGAATCCTTTTATCTTGCTGCTGCAAGACAGGCAGACCCGAATCGCCCTCACAGACTCTTGGTGGCAGCCACACAAGACTTGGCTTGCTCACCAACTCCAAGAGCACTCCCACTCTTGGAGGAACCAGTACCTCGAAGGTTACACCTGAAGGACTAAGAAACTCACTCTCACGATGGATGCACGCAGGCAACACTCACTTGGAGACCTAGAGCTCTTTCTTTCTCAACAGGTTGCTTTCGGGTTAGAGGCAAAGGTTGGGTAAATGTTCGAGATTGAAAACCTCCCCAGGTTCCCTATTTATAGGGTCCCTGGCAGCTAGCCGTTACCTTCATGCCACGTCAGACAAAGAGCCACCAGACCTAACCTATCTGAGACTCAGCTAACGTGCACCTCTGGTAACCTACTAGCCGCGGCTGAGCTACCCACCTGAGTCTCAGATGCCAAACTCAGGTGGACTCGGTTGCCTCAGGCAGCACCTGAGCACAACTCTGGCCGGCTCACTACAAGCCTAAAACTGATCAGAGAGCAATGGCCTCGCCACAGTCCCTGTCCAGCTCGCTCAGACCCTTGGCACTGGTTCCAAGCTTCTTCACCGAAGACGACTGCCCTTGTAGACGCACAGCGAACCCTTGGTCCTGATCCACCAGCTTCCTAGCTCCTCCAGGACTTATCAAGCTTGCATTCACGGCCCTTGAACTCCATCAAGCAACCATCACCTCGCTTGCCCTCGAGCACAGCCTCGGCTTCCTCGCAACTGTGCCTCAGGAACCTAGCTCAGCTGGTCCTTCTGACCTTCCCAGTTCCTTGCTCTTTTTAGGGCTCATCATCAACAGTTGTCTCACTTCAGCTTTCACCTGTCCATCTAATCCCTGTTCACACTCATTGCAAAACATTAGACACAGGTGAGGATTGCCAATAACCATCAAAACCAAACTCTGGGGCAAGATAGCCATCCTCCCAAGCTCCATGGGAGTGGATGCACTTTCAGGAGGATTTCAGGTTTTATATCGTAGAGCTATTAAGTCTAGTCACCCCTGTGAAGTGACTCTCCACTGAGATGTTGGGAGCTATATCACCCTACTCCAGCCGTGCATTTATTTGCCAGGACAAGGTCGGGGTTGATGCTCCGGCTCAGTGGGAAAGAGTGAGGAGACTATATCACCCTACTACTCTGTGCATTAGTTTGCCGGAGTAAGCTTTGGGGTTGACGTCTCGGGCTATTCGGAGCCATATCACTCTACTCCTCTCGGGATGAATCCCAAAGAGTTGAAGTCGGGGTTGAAGCTTCGACTTAGCAGGTGATTATTCCTAAAGCTCTCCGTTATGGAATCTGGGGTCCGACAATATGCCATTATTGATATGATTTGCTGATTATGGTTAATTGTAATTTTGAATATTGCTTTTAATCTTCATGTATTTCATATAAATGGCATGTTTAAGTATTGAAGCACCGTTAGAATTTATTTTTGTATACTTATTTTGCTTTTCATGCCATGTTACCCGCAGTAACTTATGGAAATCTTTGCATGAAATGCAGAATGACTGGCATAACGAATCGGGAATTTGAGGAGTTGGCCCAGCATGGCCGCAACTATCTCACCTGGGCGTCGGATGTGGAGATCGTTCTCGGGGCTAGAAATCTCCGGGGAGCGATCGGCGTCGGTATCAGGAATATTACCGTCATCACCCAGGAGGAGAATGATCAGGCATTTCATTTCCTCCAGCACCACCTTTGCAGTACTCTCAAGAATGAGTACATGGCAGAGAGGAGTGCCTTTGCCCTGTGGATCGCCCTGAAAAAGCGGTTCGAGAAGCTGAAGTACACCATCTTGCCCCAAGCAGAGTAGGAGTGGGTCCGTCTGGGGTTTGCAGACTTCAAGACGGTTGGTGAGTACAATTCTACGCTGCATCGCATTTGTACTAACCTTCAGCTGTGTGGCAAGATTACCACAGATGCCCAGAAGATTGAGAAGACTCTCTCCACTTTCCACCCCGATGCTGTGCAGGCGGCACGCACTTACCGTCAGAGTCAATTCACTGAGTATGCCGAACTCATTGACATACTCCAAGTGGCGGAGACGCAGGATGAGGTTCTCAAAAAGAACTTCATCTCCCAGGCGCCCAGTAGCAGTGTTGGCAGGGAGGCCAATGCAAGCTACAAGGTGCGCACTCCTCTCAAGAAAAAGAGGGGAGGAGGTGGCAAGGGAAAGATGCTTGTGGCCTGCAAGGTCAAGGCCGCTCCCCCCAAGACTGGCAAGGCCAAGCTCCATGACAAACCATATGGTGAGCAGGATCAGGACTGCTTCAAATGTGGCCGTCATGGGTATTGGTCTCGCCAATGCAAGGAGTCCCAGCACGTGGTTGATGCCTACCAAGCCAAGAGAAAGCGTGAGGCACACCTTGCAGTTGCTCAAGAGGAGGCTCCTCCGGTGGTTGCACCGCCGACTGTAGCTCCACTTGACATGGTGGCGCCCATGCAGGTGGACATCCCGGTTCAGACGGTGGTAGTCACTCCGCCTCTCGACATCACCGCGGCCGCAGCCGTGATTACCGAGGAGGAGAGTATGACTCCTGAGCAGATCAGTGAGGAGATTTCAGGCTACTTTGTAGCTGATTCCGTCTAGTGCCCGCAGCGCACTAAGTTATCTTTATTTATGTCTTAGTCATTTCGATACATTAATAATTCTTGAATGGATTTATAAGCTCTATGAGAGCATGCACTTTATTCTTTCGGTGCTTGGATTATATTCGGACTTATTCCTTTGTTCAACATTTATTTATTTATGGCATGTGATGTTCTGGAATATGTATGCATTTAATTATGTTTGCTACATACTCGCAACGTTATTAATTAGATGCAATATTTTAGAACACGTGTGGCGCAAAATGGAGGAAGTATGCCTTGTGGACAGTGGCACGACTAATACCATACTAAGGGAGACAAAATATTTCCAGTCTATTCGCAAAGGTACAGGCAGTATCATGACAATCGCCGGTAGCGGTTCTAGTATAATAGGCTCTGGAAGAGCCACAATTATACTCCCAATGGGTACAATTTTGACAATAGAAGAAGCATTATTGTACCCCGAATCGACTAGAATGCTCCTTAGTTTTAAGGATATTCGCGCTAATGGTTTCCATGTAGAAACCAATGATGAAAACGATAAAGAATATCTACTCATCACTAAGTGCGACGCACATGGAAAGAGGGTATTAGAAAAACTTCCTTCATTTGACACCGGGCTTTACTACACTAAAATTGTAGCATCCCCGGTGTACACTGCCTTTAAAACTATTTTTAGAAGCTCTGAATTATTCCGCCTATAGCATGATAGGCTTGGCCACCCCGGTCTAAGAATGATGAGAAATGTTATTAACAACTCTAATGGTCATAATATTAATGTGAAAAATTTCCCAAATTAAGAAGATTTTGTGTGCCCCGCATGCGCCACGGGGAAATTAATTATTCGACCATCCACTTTGAAAGTGAAGGATGAAACCCGTCCATTCCTAGAACGAATACAAGGGGATATATGCGGTCCTATTCAGCCCCGGTCAGGGCCATTCCGGTACTTTATGGTGCTCATCGATGCGTCCTCGAAATGGTCGCATGTCTCTTTACTATCTACACGAAATTATGCTTTTGCAAAGCTAATCTCACAGATAATTTAGATTAAGAATAAATTCCCAGATTATCAAGTAAAGTCCATTAGAATGGACAACGCCAGTGAATTTTCTTCAAAAGCATTTGATGATTATTGCCTAGGCATGGGAATTAAAGTTGAGCACTCAATACCTCATGTCCATACCCAGAATGGTTTAGCAGAGGCATTAATTAAAAGAATTAAATTTATTGCCAGACCGCTATTATAGAGTTGTAATTTACCAACAACATGTTGGGGACATGCAGTGCTGCACGCTGCAAATTTCATTAATTTTAGACCGTCGGCCTATAACATCCACTCTCCTATGCAACTAGCACAAGGGTCGGCACTGAAAATTTCCCACCTTAGAAGGTTCGGTTGCCAGGTATATGTACCTATACCACCACCTCAGCGATCAGCAATGGGGCCACTGCGTAAGTCTGGGATTTATGTCGGTTATGAAACTGTCTCCATAATTCGGTATTTGGAACCCATGACCGGAGATTGCCATACGGCCCGCTTTGATGATTGCATTTTCGATGAGGACCATTTCCCGACATTAGGGGGAGGAAATCAACCCCTTGATGAAAAATGTCACGAAATTATGTGAAGAGCAATCTCACTAAGCATATCAACCCCAAATTCTTCTATGGTCATGAATTGTAAAAGATGGACGAAATAAAAATACTGCATACTAAGTCATGTGAAAATCTGGCAGATTTATTCACTAAGTCATTACCGACATCGACATTTGAAAGGTGCGTGCGCGGAATAGGTATGATGAGACTTAGAGAATTGCAGTGTTCAGGGAGAGAATCTTTGTGAACTCATAGGTAGAATCTTGATTAAGAAAGTCAAGTATCTGATTGAATAATCAGATGAATTGTACTCTTTTTCCCTTGGATGAGTTTTACCGAAGTTTCTCAAACCAAGGTTTTTAATGAGGCAGTTCGTGCAACATAACCAAAGTATGCCATGCGCCCTTTCTCCGGGTATTTTTCCCACTAGGTTTTTCGGAGTTTTTGGGGCATGTGCTATACGGGATAAGTTTCCAAGGGGGAGTGTTGGGAAACTAGTGGCCCCACCGCCATGAGGGTGGGTCAATTTCCCCTTAGGTGCACTTAAGTGGATACTTATCCCTAACTCTAGATTAGGCTATAAATAGAGATGGAAGGCACACTTGATGTAGACTTTTGATCAATTAATAAAGAGCTCTCCTTCTCCCTACATTTGTGTCTCTTGTATTTTATTTCCCACGCTCCGTCGTCTTCTTCCTCTACGCCGACGTCGTCACGCTGTGCAACACGAGGACCGGACTCTCATAATAGGATTTCTGCAAAAACATAACAACAAATGAAAGAAAAAGGCACAACGGAAAAGATAGAAAAGAAAAGGAAAATGAGATCCAGCCAGGCCTACTAAAACTGCTCCATACCAGAGTCAAAACCGTGATTGCAGGAAACCGAGATCCGAGTACCATGGATCTCAAGTTCTCAACATGGACGGTGGAATCCAAATCAGATCTGGACGTACGCCTTGCCCAGTTGCCCGTGAGCCTACATATCAAGCCTGAGTTGCATCGAGAAAACCAGTTCTTGTTTCTCCAGACGCGCGATCTACGTTCTCCGCAGACGCTGCAATGGAATTCCTAAGCAAGAAGGCGCGGCAGTCCGGCACCGGCCTGGCAGAGCTCACCGCCCGCCTCACCAAGCGCCTCGCCGACGAGAACGCCAACCGCAACCTGGTATACTCGCCGCTGTCTCTCTACGCAGCGCTGGCGCTCTTGGCGCCCGGCGCCCGGGGGGACACCCTGGATGAGATCCTCCGTATCCTTGGCGCCCGATCACGCGACGAGCTCGAGGAGTTCATCTCGCGCATGACGGAGGAGGCATTCCAGGACCGGTCAGATTCCGGTGGGCCGAGCATCGCGTTCGCGTGTGGCGTGTGGAGCGACAAGACGCGGCCGCTTAAGCCGGCGTACCACGACGCCGTCGTTGGCACGTACAAAGCCGAGGTACGCGCTGTCGATTTCCGGCAAAACATGGAGGAAGCAACTCAACAAATCAACGCATGGGTTGCGGAGGTCACAAGGAACCTCATCAGAGATGTCATCGCCCCGGGATCCATGCCCCAGACGACCGAAGTCGTGCTCGCCAACGCCATATACTTTAAAGGTAAATGGATCCTTCCGTTCTACGAAAGGCACACCATGAACAGGCTGTTCCACAGGCTCGACGGCAGCACTGTGGACGTCCCCTTCATGACGAACTCTTGTCGTCACTTCGTCGCCGTGCACGACGGATTCAAGGTGCTCAAAGTGCAATACAAGATGTCAGAAAATCTACCGTACTTCCGGGCCAATAAGAAACCCACGCAATATTCTATGTGCATCTTCCTTCCAGATGCATACGATGGCTTGTGGAGCCTAGTCAGCGAGATAACCTCCCGGCCGAGCTTCCTGCACGAGCACCTGCCGGAGAGGGAGGTCAAGGTCGACCAGTTTTGGGTTCCAAAGTTCAAACTTTCTTTCTCGAGCGACGTTACCCTAATTCTCAAATATCTGGGGCTCCTGCTGCCATTCAGCATAGAAGCTGACCTGTCGGGCATGGTAGAGGACGACGGTTCCGGCTTGCTTGTGGATGACGTCTTCCATAAGGCTGTTATCGAGGTTAATGAGGAAGGAACCGAAGCTGCGGCAGTCACTATGTTATCTTTGCCTCCTCCTGGATGTGCAATGATTATGCCGACACCGAAAGTGGATTTCGTCGCCGATCACCCTTTCGCGTTCTTCATAGTTGAGGAGGCGTCCGGTGCAATCATCTTTGCAGGGCATGTTGTCGACCCTAGCAATGGTTGCAACTAAGAACGGATTGGACGACCGCGAGAGCACCGACAGAATGCTGATGTCACGGTTCTAGCACCGGCTAGAGGAGACGAGCTGCCGGTGACCAAGCCTGAGGCGAGAAGAGAGTAATAATATAAGGACCATGATTAGGAAAGGTTTTCTTTTATTCTCTTAGCAGTTTTCATGTTTGGAAGACTTATTAAGCTCAAGATGAGAGCTATCTCATATGAATACATTTTAACTAAATGCTGATCTCTATCGTGCTTTGGTACTATATATAGATTATATTAATTTTGTTTGAAAAGTTGAAATTTTACCGAAATTTAGGGCATGTTTGGTTGCCAGCCAAACATTGCCAAGCCAAAAATGTGGCGATTGCCACACTTGTGGCTTGCCACATTTTTGGCAAAAAAAGAGTGTTTGGTTGATCAGCGACCGAACGCCACGGCCTCCGGCGTTAGCCCCCGCGGACCGAACGCCACGGCCTCTGGCGTTAGCCCCCCGGAGAACTCGGAGCCTCCGACCTGGTTGGGCCGGATGTTGCTGGGATGCAAACGCCAGCGTATCTAGCGTTCTGGGTGTGCAGGGAAACGCCAATGGCTATGGCGTTTGTGGCGCGCCACAGCCGGTGTGGCGGGGAAAAAGCCCACCACACTTTTGGAGAAATCGGCTGTGGCGAGCTATGGCAAGCCAAAAATGGGTTGCCAACCAAACAGCAGCCTAAGGACTTGTGGCTTGCCAAAATTTGGCTTGGCAATGTTTGGCTGGCAACTAAACATGCCCTTAGTGTTCGTGGTCCCGTTGAATTTGCAAGTCTAGTAAATCCCTCCTATGCTCACCCAATGTCCAGGTGTTGGAGTCCACCTTCGTGATCAAATTCTAGTTGACCTATTTAAATTAATAATAATAAGAGGCCACCTGCTACACAGTTCCTGTTTTTTCTTTTAGTAACTATACCAACTTTATTAATTAAGTAAAAATAGTACAACAGATTGAAGACATTAAATGAACATGAGCTACAAGAATTCTGATAAAAATAAAAGTTACATCAAAGTTCTCTGAAACTGTCGTCTCTAACTCCATCCTTCACATCTTAGCATTTTCCGAAGGCTCTAGTAAAAAAAACTATCAAACAAGATTAATATGAAAGGTTTTAAAGAGCTATATAAATCACCCACCTCAGTAGGTGAGGAACTATAGGCCCCCTTCTAGACGGCTTCGGCTTGTGCATAAGCCGGCTTAAGCTTAATGGTGTGGGGAAGCTGCGGTGTGGGGAAGCCTGATAAGCCCCACCTTCCCCTTCTAGACGGCTTCTGAGATTTGAGCTTATAGGCAGAGGTGGATTGTGAAAAGTCTGTAATACCCTTTGTCTTGTTTGTTTGCTGTTTGAATGATATTAATAAGTGAGGTCACCTGCGTCCAAATCTATTTTAAGAAAATTTAAAAGCTTTTGCTTTTACAAGCATCAGAATCACGTTCTGTTTTCATAGTTGCATTTCTCTTATTGAGATCTTCAAAACTAAATCCTATTTGAGGATATTTCGCTGAATATTTTTAAAAACAACTTAGTATGACAAATGGCAAGTCTGTAGTATCATGATTTCTCCTCACATTTATGTTTTTTTATATTTCTAAAAAACAAATTCACAACAAACAGATAGTAAATAATGAACAGAAAGTGAGTTTCATCGTAAATAAAAGCATTACATGAATGCAAGTTTCAACAGAAGCAGAAGCAAGTTCCCAGTTTCACTCACTCATGTTCTGGTATCTGCTCAGCTTCCATTGGGTACCAATTTCGTTTGATTTGACCATCTGATTCAATTTGACGGCTGATAAAAATAGTTGCAAAAATCATTTAATACAAAATCTCTCCTATAGTTATTAATTGTCTCATAATTACTCCTCTTTTACTTCTGTTTCAAAAATACCAGAATGCTGACCTATAGTCAGTCATTCCTAATTATTAGTATCCATTAACTCTGCTTGTCTCAAATAATCGAAATCAAGCAATGTTGCCTAGACACGTAGGTCTCTATGAGTGTATATTTCGTGCGATATATAACGCAAATAATATATATTACACGTGCGAGTAGTTATCAGTACCGTAGCATGCACAAGTTTGGAGGAAAATATTCCTGATTCCTAAACGTGGAGACGTTGTTTGGTCGACACAGATTGCTATACCATAGAAATGTCAAACCGGATACAAGCAATATCAGGAGGATTTAACAACCAAACGTGCGCGCCGATCAACAGACCAAAGTCGTGGCAGAAGTTGATGTACGCAAAACTACGTCTCCGCTTCTTGACTTCATGAAGCAGAGCATTGTAGGTGCCCAGTCATTGTCCTTCCAAACTATTGATTAGTTGGAGGAAGATTACGCCGATTGGGCCTCTTATAATTATGGTGAAATTCGTTGTGAATGAGGTTGTGTGCTAACTATTGCAACGTAACAAAACTACAAAATTCATTCATTATTTAGCACGCTGTTTGACTCCCGACCTTTTTTTTTGCCATAAATGGAACTGAGGTTGTTCTTCAAACTTTGCAAAATGGGGATACCCCCTCCCCTTAAACCTCGAAACCTAACCTCATCAGAGTTTCGTAGTTGGCATCAAACCTTGTTGGAGTCGTTATTGGAGTAGAGGAAGAGTCGAAGGAAAGGGAAGCACAAATCATGAAGCAAATCTAATGGAGGAAAATTTGAGTACTCCTAGGTGAATAATGAATCAGGTACTCCTTAGTACCATACCCTAACCTGTCTACCACATTGTCAGCTCCCTTCCTGCCGCCATCTACTTCCCTAGCGTCAGTGACCGCGTCCTCCTTCTTCCTCATCTCTAGTAGCCGCCACCATCGGATCCACATCTTCCCACACCACATAACCACTTGTTGTTGATGTCTTGTCATCCGCCAACGGTGCTGTCCCCACCCTCCTCCTCTGTCTTAGGTGGCTGCTGCCACCACCATCCCTACCTCCAAACCTCAATAACTATCGACGTGTGCTCCCACCACATCGACCCACCGGCCGTCACAACCCATCTAGCTATCATCCAATACCACCTCGCCGCCTGGCCAAACCACCACCAATGCTGGTATGATGCCGTCCTAGCCATCCCTTTAGCCTTTGGAAGCATGGGAGAACCCCTCCCCTCCTCCCCAAACAGTAGCGATCCCTAGACCTTAATCTTGCTAGCTAGAGTTGCCGTCATCGAGAGTCATCCTCGGAGGAGAGGAAGGAAAAGGAAGCACATACTACGAAGAAAATCCAAATGATGAAAATTGGAGCACTGCCGGGTGAATAATTAGTCCATTATTTAGCAATTTTTAAAATACTTGTAGATGACTAAAATAATTAGATCAAACAAAAGAAGATTAGTATGAGAGAACAACTTAGACATAAATTGCAAATAAACCTGAATTTTGATTACCAATATCGCACTGATATTCTTTTGAACACTAATAATTGTAAACATGCAATGTATGTTTGGCCCTATATACCTTGCACTAGATATTGTCGTACATTTACTATATAACAAATAACTTGTTTTCTATCTATAGTGCTAGAATATATTTCGTATCAAGAAATAAGATCTATTATGACATGGAGCAAGGATGATAGTGGACGGTTAGGACGAAGTAGTCTATACCGGAGCTAAGAGGGGGAGATTAGGGGAGTAATTGTGTCTTGAAGTTAAGAGGTAATTTCTAGTAATTAACTTAAATTGTGAAGCGTAAGATGAAAAGATTGATGGCTGGGATTAATTGCGTCAAAATTCAAGTTATGCTTTTTATAATAGTATAGATATAGATCTACATTATTGTTCTATAGAAAACTGGCTTTATTATAACTAAGTAGCTGTTCAGCAAACAAAACGGGAGAGAAAATATTAATAGACCAAAACCATACATTCGTCTGCTTTGAATTTCATCCAGTTTTGTACCCTGTCCATCTGTTCTGCTGTTCAGAATATACTATTCCTTTGAAGGGTCAAGCACATGCCCAGAGAAAACGATGGTGCCCGTCGTCTCCTCGATGATGAAGAAGGCGAACGGATGGTCGGCGACGAAGTCCACAGGCTTCGGCGGCGGCACGTAATCATCGTCCCGCGAGAACCCATATCCGTCCGACTCGGTGTAGGCCGCCGCAGCCTCGCAGCCCACCTCGTTCACATCGATGACCGCCTTGTGGATGACGTCGTCGACGTATAACTGCACGCCCACACCGTTTTCGTCCTCAATCTTCTCAGTCAAGTCCATCGTAGAAGGTTCGAACGGAAGACGCAGCCCCAAGCTTTTCAAAACACCGACCAGCCTGCTCCGGAAGCTCAGCTTGAACCTAGGCAGGCGGAATTCGCCGACGGGGACCGAATCCTTCAGGAGGTGCTCGTGCACGAATTCCGGGCAGGACGTCATCCTGTCAACTAGGTCCGGAAAGCCGTCGCGAGCGTCGAGGAGGAAGACGCACATGGAGAACATCGGGAGGCTCGCCCGCTGCGTCCAGTGGAACTGCGGCGAGGTGTCGTCGACCGTCTTGTACCGCAGCTTGAGCACCTTGAACCCGTTGTGGCAGGCGATTTGCTGGTAGTACAGCCTCTGCCTCTTCATGAAGGGCACCTCGACGGAGCTGCCGTCGAGGCGGTGGAAGTCGCGGTCCACGGTGTCCTCCTTGCCGAAGGGGTCACGCCACTCGCCCTTGAAGTAGATGGAGTTGGCGACGACCTTCATAGTATAGGTACTTTGGTCGTTTGGGTCACGGACCTCGGTGATGAGGTTTCTGGTAACCTTGGCCACCCAGGCGTTTATTTGCTTCCTTGCTTCTACTGGCTGCAAAAAAAAACAAAGAAAAACTCATTGTTAGGATGTCCTCATTTTTCAAGATTGTTAGTCACTAATCACTACTACCTCAGATCCGTTACAAAATAGATGAGGTTCTGGAAAGCATGGAGTAATACTTCTCTAACTTTCACAATTAAATGAAAAGCTTATTGAGATTGGTCACATGAAAATAAAACCATTAGATTTTTTATGGAAAACGTTTCATATTCTGTAACTTTACAATATTTTGCTAATATATTCATAGGATAAATAATTCACAAAGTTGCATGTTGGAAAGTATGTAACAAATCGGCAGAAAAAGGAAGATAGAAAACAGAGAGATGTATTGATATCAATATGTCCTCTACAGCTCTACTTACCTGCAATTCACAATACAGTCAAGTGCAAACTCCTTCAACAACATCACCAAAAGTCATCGGTTTTTTCAGTTTACTCGTCATATCTTTGTTTTACTTTGCCCTCCATAAGTTCAGTTATCATGCAAGAGCATCCAAGGTGCATGCTAATACTATCTCTAATGCTATTCATGATCTTTGGCATCTATTCCAGTTATCAATACTCGTTTCAACAATTTTTGGGATTGTATAATTGTACTATTCGCTTTCAGCACTGAAAATGGTGTACTCCATTGGCCCCAATCACGGTGAACCTCCAACCCTAACTACTCTAGTGTTATTGCCATCATCGTCAAACCTCGTTGGAGTCATTGTCAAAGTAGAGGAAAAATGAATCATGGAGCAAATCTAACAGTGAAATTCAAGTTCTCCTAGGTGAATACCTGATTGAGTACTCCTTAGCACCATACCCTGACCTACTCTAGTGTTGTTGCCATCATCGTCAAACCTTGTTGGAGCCACTGTCAAAGTAGAGGAAAAATGAATCACGAAGCAAATCTAACAGTGGAAATTCAAGTTCTCCTAGGTGAATACTTAATTGAGTACTCCTTAGCACCAAACCCTAAACTGTCTACCACAACGCTAGCTCCGTCCCCGCTGCCATCTTCTTCCTTCGTGCTGGCGAGTTGTCCCTGCCTTCCTACTCGTCTCTGGTGGCAGGCGCCACGGGGTCCACCTCCATCTCCCACGCCACATATATAAGCACTCGTTGTCAATGTCTTGTCATCTGTCTTAGGCAATCGACGCCCCCACCATCCCTACTTCCTGACGTTAATGACCGTCTGACTGTCGTAGTTGCCTCTTGCCGTATCGACTTGTTGGCCAGCACAGCCCATGTAGTGGTCATCTGACTTATTGGCCAGCACTATTAGTACCTCGTCACCCTCTGCCCCAACCGCCACCACCTTCAGTTCGCCGTTGCAAGCATAAGAGAGAAACCCACCCTATTTAATTTCATGTAGGCCACAAGTATTGAGTTGGCCTGGTTTTGAACTCGAGACCTCTTGGCTCTAATACTATATTGAGTTTCATGCACATAATCAGTTTACCCAAAAGCTTGAGTTGTTGGAAAAAAGTGAGCAATGCATTTATACTTCAAACACTCTCTATATGCTCAAGTCCATAAGATCTGAAACTATAACCTTGTTGAAGTTGTCGCCATCGTCGTTGGACCTCACAGAAGCCATCGTCCGAGCAGAGAAAGAATGAAGACGAAGTACAAATCATGAAGCAAATTCAGTGGACGTAGGTAAATAATCACCAGTACTCAGCAGTTTCAAAAATACCTAGAAACCCAAAATATTACATCAAAAAAAAATTGGAGAACAACTTCGACATAAATTGCAAATAAACCTGAATTTTGATTACCAATATCGTACTGATATTGTTTTCAACATCTACGATACTTTCTATAGAACACTGGCTTTATTAGAACTAGTGAACAGTTCAGCAAAATGAAAGGGAGAGAAATATATTAAAATACTAAAACCATGCGTCTGTCTACTTCGAATCATCCAGTTTTGGAACCCGTCCATGTTTTCTGCTGTTCGGAATCTACTCTTCCTTTGAAGGGTCCATCACATGCCCAGAGAAAACAATGGTGCCCGTCGTCTCCTCGATGATGAAGAAGGCGAACGGATGGTCAGCGACGAAGTCCACAGGCTTCGGTGGCGGCACGTCATCGTCATCCTCTAGAGAGAACCCCATTTCGTCGTCGGACTCGGTGTATGCCGCGGCCTCGCTCCCCACCTCGTTCACATCGATGACCGCCTTGTGGATGACGTCGTCGACGTATAACTGCACGGCCAAGCAGTCCTCGTCCTCCATCTTCTCGGTCATGTCCATCGTGGAAGGTTCGAACGGAAGACGCAGGCCCAAGCTTTTCAGAACGCCGACAAGGCTGCTACGGAAGCTCAGCTTGAACCTAGGCAGGCGGAAGTCGCCGACGGGGACCGACTCCTTCGGGAGGTGCTCACGGAGGAACTCTGGGCAGGACGCCATCCTGTCAACTAGGTTCGTCAGGCCGTCGCGAGCATCGGGGAGGAAAATGCACATGGAGAACTTCGGGAGGCTTGCCCACTGCGTCCAGTGGAACTCCGGCGAGGTGTTGTCGACCGCCTTGTACGGAAGCTTGAGCACCTTGAATCCGTCGTGGCAGGCGATGTGCTGGTAGTAATACCTCTGCCTCTTCATGAAGGACACCTCGACGGAGCTGCCGTCGAGGCGATCGAAGTCGCCGTCCACCGTGTCCTCCCTGGCGAATGGGTCGCGCCACTCGCCCTTGAAATAGATGGCGTTGGCGACGACCTTCATAGTGTAGGTACTTTGGTCGTTTGGGTCAAGGACCTCGGTGATGAGGTTTCTGGTCACCTTGGCCACCCAGGCGTTGATTTGCCTCCTTGCTTCCACTGGCTGCACAAAATAAGAAACATTCATGTTACAGAGGTAGTGTGAATTTTTGAAGTTTTGTAGTTACTGCAAATAGAATCCGTACTGATGTATTGATAGTATCATCAAGATTTTCTATGCTTGCTCCAATAGCTTTACAATTAACAATAGAATCAAGTGCAAAATCCATCAATAAAACCACCATAACTCACCTGTTCTTTTTTCAATTGGCCCAACATATCCCATGGTGTACCTAATACTATATCTAAAACTTTTGTTCATGGAGTATTTTGTTTGAGTACTTGTTTTAACAATTTTAGTAATTGTACTATTCGCTTTCAGCATGAGAATCTAGAAAAGAACGTGATTAAGAAAACCGAATTGAGATCTACTAGCTGTAGGGCAAGATAAGCATGTACTGACATGATCGTGGAAGTCGACGGTCCACGTGTCTCCCTTGTAAACCCGCACGATGGTGTCGCGGTACGCCTGCTTCAGCGCGAACCTCTTGTCGCTCCACGCGCCGCACGCGAACGCCACGCACGGCCCGCCGATGCCGGACCGGTCGGCGAGGACGCGCTCCATCACCACGCCCTTCACGAACGCCTCGAGCTCGCCCCGCGACGGCGCGCCGGCCACAGCGAGGATCTCGTCGAGGGTGGCACCGCCGGCGCCGGCGGACATCAGCGCGAGCGCGACGTGGATGGAGAGCGGCGAGAAGACGAGGTTGCCGCCGGCCGTGGCTGCCGCAAGGCGCTCGAGCAGGTCCGATGCCAGTGCCGTCTGCCCGGACTGGCAGGCGCTCACGCTGCCTCCGTTATCCGCCGCCATGGGCATGCAACTCCTTGGCTGCAGGATGTTTTACTCGGCGGCGGCGTACGGGATAACCTAGTTTTCAATTGGTTGCGCAACTCGCGGATCGCGTCTCATCGACTGTATATTTATGTTGGAAGGTTTACGAGCCAGGGGAGTACGCGACCACACGACTTGTTACGTTGCGCGTTTATGGGCCACGCTGGGGCGCGTTCAACGATCCTATGGCGGGCTTATGGGCAGACTTATGCCCAGACTTATGGCCACAGGAAACCATAAGCCCTCTAGAAGGCAAAGCTTCTAATTAGTTGTGGAGTTAAGCCCTCTAAATTGTATGTATATTGTGAAAAGCTAGGTAAGAGGTGCTTCCCGAGCTTATTTACAGCTCTATTACAGCTTTGCCCTTAATGTTTGAAAATTTTACCCGCAATTGACCCCCACCTGACCCGCACATCCCGCAGGCCCCCCCTTCCCCCCCGTGCCCAGATCTAACCCCTTCCCTCCCGCGCCGCCTCCCCTTGCCCTCCGCCCCTCCGCCCCTTCCCCTCCGCCCCGCCGACTCCTTCACCGGCTCCTCCCCTTGCCCAGCTGCCGCCTCTGCCAGCTCCCCCGCCTCCCCTGGATCTGCTCGTCCGGCTCGCTCGGTCGCCGCCTTCGCACGCCCCCCGCGCCGCTGTCTCCCGCCATCTCCCGCCGCCTCGGCACGGCCCCGGCTCCGTCGCGTGCGCCTGCCCCCCGCGCCGCCGCCTCCTCTCGGCCTTCCACCGCGTCCGGCGCCTCTCCCGACCTCCCGGCTCCTCTCCCGCCGACCCCCCCCCGGACCTCCCGGCTCCGTCGCCTCCGCCTGCCCCCCGCGCCACCACCTCCGGCTACCTCCCCGACATCTGGCGCCTCTCCCGACCTCCCGGCTCCTCTCCCGCCGCCTCCCCCGTCATCCCGCCGCCTCTCCCGCCGCCTCCCCCATCATCCCGCCGCCTCCCCCGACCTCCCGGTTCCTCTCAGCCGCCGTCTCCTCTCCATCCCAAGCAGGTCACTGCCGCCGCCGAGCTGGTCGCCACCCCGGCCAAGCTGGTCTCCGTGGCCGAGCCCGGCCCGAGCAAAGAGGTGCCTGGCCATTTTTTCTTTGTTTTTTCTTTGTTTTTTCAGTACAAAATTGCTAGAGCATTGGGGAAGAAGTGGATTGTGTGTACTGTAATGCAAAAGAAATCAACATTGTACACATGAGCATTGTATGTGCGAAACTATTATTGTACTCTTGATCTGTGATTACCATTGTTTCTGATTGAAGCATCCATGGTCTTCTGTTGTTGCATATCAGAACATGCTAATATGCTATTGATTATTGTGTTTCTTCGAGAAAACATTGATTATTATGTTGCAATGAGGCCAGTACTAGCAACATAGCATTCGTACTTGACCACTTTCCATCTTTGAGTACTGTTACTATGGTATGATATATCTTATTGCACATTAATAATTTTCATGTAAAAGGGGTTGTCTCTAAGTTCTTTTCTTCTCAAATTCGAAACTTCCATTGTTTCCACGATTCATATGCAGCTCAAAGATGATAGTCTCTTTAGTTGACGACATAGGTATTTTTTAGCCTTTGTTTCACCATGACTTAAATATGAATGTATGGGCCGTAGAATATTACTGTTTTTTAGGTATATGAATGTAGCTAGGGTCCATTGGGCGGCTCATAGAATATAACTGTTAGAAGGTCCTCAGATGGAATATCAGGGAATATATGGCTTGCAATTGTGGATGTCAGCCAGTACATACAAGTCTTGTGCAAGTGAGATATTTCAGGTATGGACAAGCTACCTGATCGATCTGCATGTTACTATCCAACAGGAGGCCGGCTACACCTAAAGCTAAGCTAAGCAAGTTTTTTGAAAAATGATGATGTGTAGTGAAATGTATGTTGTTGCGGTGATGCTTGTTTCTGTGAAAAATTGATGCACCGATGTGCAGTGAAATGTATGTTGTGCGTGATTGATAAGTTGTACACTTGTTTGTGTGAAAAATTTTGCATGTAGAGAAGAAGAGTATTCAAAAAAGAGTGTTCATATGCTTCTTTGTTTCTGAAATAAGAGTGTCCAAAAAAGGCTGATCGTAAATCAAATACTCAAGCAAAAGACAAATTGCTTAAATTAGATTATTTGAGATGTATTAATACATTGTGCTTGGGATAATTTTACATGTGTTCATAGATGGATAAAGGAAAATCTGGAAAAGCAACTTGGGATGCCGTCGCTCATAGGGTTTTCCTTGACGTATGTGTGGAGGAAGTGCAAGCAACAATCGGCCGACCCAATGTTTGAATAATGTTGGGTCTGCCAATTTGATAACCAAATTCAATGAGCGCACCAAAAGGAAGTATGAGCGCAAACAATTCAAGAATCGATGGGAGACACTAAAAAAAGACTATAACATATGGAAGACATTGAACCAACATGCCTCCGGTCTAGGAAGAGATCCTGTCACGGGTACCATTGAGGCTAGCGATGATTGGTGGGAGGCAGAGATTAAGGTATGCATATTGTTGTAGTACTTCTATTATTTCTTCGTTAATTAGAAAACTCATGTGGTCTTGTATTAAATTGCAGAGATGTCCAGAAGCAGCCAAGTTTCAGGTTGCTCCACTTGATAGCGAGGATAAGATGAGAATACTTTTTGATGCTCATAGTGTCACGAATGAACATGCAAGGGTACCAGGTGCAGCATCTCAAACTTCACCAGTAATTGTTGAAATTAAGGAAGAGGATGCAGGATCAGGCTGTGAAGGGTTAGGTTTTGATACCACACTTGTGAGTAGCAAGAGTGGGAAGAAGAGGACAACTGGATATTCATCTAGTCCTGGACCATCAAAAAAGAGAGTTGACAATGATACTTCTAGTGTTATGCATCGCCTGTTAGACATATATGAAAAGAAGAGTCAAAATTCTGTGACATCTAGTGCTCAAGTGACTGCTGATCCCGTGAGAGTGGAGATTGCAGAGATGATGGCATTGGTGGAGAAGGATGGAGCCGAGGAAGGCAATGATGAGCATTTATATGCTACACAACTCTTGAGACATAAAGAATGGCGTGATTTCTTCACCACTTTGAAGACGCCACGTGGAAGGCTAGCATGACTCAAGAGGACATGGGAGGCGGAGCAAAAGAAGCATTAGTTCCATTATTTGATTTGAACCCTTGTTGGTTATGACTATAATATTTGCTTTGGACCTATATTATTATTTGTAATGTCATTTGCTTTGGACCTATATTATTATTTGTAATGTCATTTGCTTTGGACCTATATTGTTATTTGTGTAATGTCATTTGCTTTGGACCTATATTGTTATTTGTAATGTCATTTGCTTTGGACCTATATTGTTATTTGTAATGTCATTTGCTTTGGACCTATATTGTTATTTGTATTGTCAATTTCTTGTGAGTGATGCTATTTTGCTTGTTATGGATATGACATTGCTTGTTATGGACTTATGTTATTCTACTTTGTTGAAAAAGGCAGATGACAGAAGATTCAGATGACGAATTCATCCCACTTCTTGCAATGGCGTACATGTTAGAAACTAGCAATCCAGCTCCAAGAAGGCCAAGGAGACTACCTTTCATGACAGGGATCCAGTGGGTTGAGTTGAAAATACAGGATCCAAAAGAGTTCTACGATATGTTCAGAATGAGGAGGTCAGTGTTTCACATGTTGCATGAGACCTTAGTGAACAACTATCAGTTAGAGTCAACTCCTTTCATGAGCTCTAGAGAAGCATTAGCACTCTTTTTATGGACATGTGGGTCACCTCAATCTAATAGTAATGGCGCTGATAGATTTGAACATAGTGCATCTACTATTAGTGTCAAATTTGGTGAGGTTTTGAAGTGCGTGGACCGCATGGCTGGTGATTATATCAAACCAAAAGATCCTGCTTTCACTGAAGTTCATCATAGACTTCATAAACCAATGTTTTTTCCTCATTTCAATAATGCTATTGCAGCAATAGATGGAACACATATTCCTGTGACAGTGCCAGCACATCTCAAAGTGAGTCACACGAATAGACATGGTTATACTAGTCAGAACATCATGGCAATATGTGATTTTGACATGAGGTTCACTTTTGTGGTTACTGGATGGTCTGGATCTGTTCATGACACGCGTGTATGGTCTGATGCTTTGGTTGAATATGCGAATTATCCACACCCTCCGGGAGGTAACAATCTTCTATGTCAATTTTATATGTTTAATTATCACTAGTTGCTTCAAATATGTGCTTATTTTTCTTTAACTGCTGTTCCACGAGCTGGCGAGCTAGCTGAATCCGCTGCTCAGCGAGCTGCTCCTCCTTAGCAAGACGGCGGAGCCGGGTGGCTTGAAGTTGAGCGGTGGTCTGCTCTGTGATAGGAATTGAATGGTTGCTATTGTCGGATTGAGTGACCGAGTGGGCCATGAAGACCTCCCGGGAAGGGTGGTGGCTTCCCGAGCTCTCGAAGTCGTCCGAGTCGTAGTCAAGGACGGGTATGAGGGACTCGATCATGCCGATGAGTCGGGTTCCCAACCCGACGAGTGAAGACCCGTGTTCAGGCAGTACTTCTAGCTTTTGCATGACCGCGTCCTTAAGAGAATCCGTCGGAGCCCTCAACTCAGATGGAAGTCCGAGTGAGGCCGACGATGGGGTTTCCGCCGACTGGCTAGAAGCCGAGTCGCGGAGGTGAAGCTTGCTGAGTCTGTCAGCGATGAGGTTCAGGTTTCCGAATCGGAAAACCTACTCGGAGCTGGCGAAAGAATCCAGGGAGCCAAATCTCCAGATTTGGCTTGGAGCGAAATCGCCGTTGTTGTTGTTGTTGAAACCCATCTCAATCTGATAAGATGGATCTGTGCGTACTTCCCCTACCTGGCACGCCAACTATCGATGTTCTAATCCGGCAATAATGAATATGGGGCAATGTACGCACAACAGATCTAGATGGGTGCACAGGGGAGACGAAGTTTAGGCAGATTCAGGCCCTCAAAGAGAGGTAATACGCTACATCCTGTGTTTGGTGGATTGTATTGCTTGTATCCCGCGTGAGGGTATGTGTCTATGCCTATGAGAGCACGTATGAAAGCTTCCGCTTATGAGTTGCCTATCCGGGGATCTCTACCCGGCCTTATATAGGCGACCAAGTTAGAGTTACAAGAGTCCATATCGGCGTACAGATTGGTTTCCTATTCAGTTACAACTGCCGTCTGGGTATGCCGGGCAGGTATTAGTTCGTGTCTTGTACTCCAAGTTGATGAGGCGCCCCCGTGTAGCAGTCAGACTCCGAGTAGTTGGCCCGGCCCACCCTATGTCCAGAGGGCTGGATTCATCCTCCTTGGCTATACCCGGATGCCATGCCATCGTCATGGTTGGTCTAGCACTAGAAGAAAACTGTTGAATATAATTACATACTTGTAGCAAAATATTTCTAGAAGGTTCAAGAGCTCTCATGAATATCTAAATATTTGCCATAAAAGATTTTGGAGCATGGCAAAGCGAGAAGCTTCTTGAATATTTTGGAGCATTACAAGATAGAGATATTTGATAAGAAGACCCTAGAGAAACCAATGATAAGCATGATGAAGATATTTTAGAGGACGACTCTAGAAATATGGAATATTAAATATGTGCATATTTTATAAGGGGATTCTAGAGAATAGATATTTGTAGTTGTATGCTTTGGATAGTTGCCACATGGCAACAATCGAATGGTCTTGTATCCCTATAAATAGGGGTGCCACCCCTTTCCATGAAACAAAGAAGGGAATAAGGCCACCATGAGTCATACGTAGTCCTAGTGAGTGACATTAGTTGAAGTGGTAGGGTAACCACTAAAAGAGTTGTATCAAAAATTTTAATAGTGAATAAGAGAGTTTTCTTGTGTAAGTATGGTCTCCTCCGTAAGTCACGTACTTCTAATACTTAATGCTTATTGAGTTGTGATTTAATGTGAGTGGCGTAGCCGCTCGGAAGCAAAGTAATAATATAGAAGGACAGACTAGTCGGTACAGAGAGTGTTCATAGATCCTCAGATAGTGTGGATAGTAAGAGCTACCTTGAGAGCTATTCCCAACAAAAACTAACTACAGATGAACCAAGAAAATGAAACAAATACAAACCAATACCGCTACGTCAGAGGCATAGTTGATTACACCTAGAGGCATAGCTAATTACATTCAGTTCATGGGAAAGGCACTCCCACACTCCCTCTAGCTTTGCAATATTCGTGTGACAGCACATTAGAAGAATGTTATATATCTCACGAGCCTGTTATATTCTTTTACAAACTGCAAGACACCTTTCTGCTCGGTCATCTTGATAAAGTATGTAGGCATGGTATGCCCCTGAACCTGCAGTACTTTCTTTCTAAACTACAAGCTTACTGTTTTCCATTTGGATCTCACAAGTATTTCAGAAATACAAATAGGCATCCTGAAAAAAAATGACACATATAAAACCAAAAATATACGTGTTATCCATCCAATTAACAGCTTAAGAGTTAGAAAACATACATTGCGATGAGTTTGTCACCAGTTGAGCTAGCGGCAGCCGTAGCCAGCCCTTTTCTGGCCTGTTTTGGAGGCATCCTGTGCCTGCACCATCCATGCAAATATAAAGGTCAAGCATTATTCGCCTTAAGGATGGATGACTAGGAGGCAGTATATAGTAATCGGTGGCTCCTTTCGAGCCCCCAACATTAAGCCTAGGAGATAGAAAAATTCCTATGAAAAGAAGAACATCAGAAGACAACATTAACCCTATGGGAACTCCACTACAATAGAACACAAATGAGTACTACTGCGACCACCCAGCCCTAGCTCCGACCAGTGGTGACTAGGCTGTCGGTGGCGGCTGCGCATGGATTGGTGGCAGTTTAGGGATCCTGGAGGAGGAATTAGCTTGGTGGTCGTGGCAAACCCTAGGCACAGGGACTACAGCCGACAGTGTGAGATCAAGTTGTGGACACGGGACTGCAAAGAAACCAAAAATCCATTCTATACAGAGATGACGACGGGGCATTACCGTCACGGGGAATCGAGTGTTGTGGGAGACGGGGACTAAGAACGGGGCAAGAGGGAGGCGGAGGGAGCGGAGGGCAGTAGCCGGAGAAGAGCCCCTTGTCTCGTCCATAGGAAGGAGGCACGCCTGGTCTCCCGGGAAGAGCGATGGAGCGCATTGACGCCAACTCAACGTATCCTACTCGGCCGCCGTGTCCCCTAACTTAGGGCGCTCTCCCATCGCTGCCGCCGACGCTTGGGCCCACCGCCATGGTGGAATGATATTAAGTCAGAAAATTGAGGATATGCCCTATTTTTTGATGACTCTTGATTATATGTTCCATTTTTTTAGCATCTTTGATTATATGCCCCAACTGATATATTAAACTCATTTTCGTGCTGACTAGGATAGATCTAGACCGGAACTCCCTGGAAGACCCCTGTTCTCAATGTCATCTGTCCCTCTCTCTCACTTAAGAGCATCTCCAACCCGGTACCCAACCGAGTCCCTATCCCAAAATTAGGGTACTGAGCTCCAAAACCACGCTCCAACCCGCCTCCCTTCCAACCTCCCTTCCCTGTCGCACTGCCCATCCGCCCCTCCCGAGTCCCCATCGGTGGGGAGTGAACTTCACCTCCCAAATCCCCAACTGCTGTCGCCGCTCGTCGTCCCCTCGCGTTCCCGCTCGCGCTCGGAGCGTTCCCTTCCTCGGCGGCAGCAAGCACTAGATCTGCGCACGGAATCCCTAGATCCGCCACGCCCCAGACCACATCGTCGCACCACGTGGCCCGACGCACCACCGAGGAGAGAGCTCCCCACGCCGTCGTACCACCACTCCCCGGGGGCTGAGGATGCTGCGACACCGCCACCGAAGCCGACGGACTAGAGTTCGCCTTTGCCATCGCCGCTGCAGCTGTCTGGGTACTCGCTCCAGGAGTTGCTCCTGCTGTCTCCGTCCCCGACCTCCCGCCGCAACCGGTCGAGGGTGCGAGGCGCGGCAGGCATCGGCGTCGACTCGAGCCTGGAGATGGTGGGGACGACTCCGAGGCGGAGGCGGCACGGAACAGGGGAGCAGCGCGCAGCGCCCGCGGGGGCCTTGCCCAGGAACACGAGGCGGAGGCTGGAGAAGGAGATTGAGCCGGAGATGGTGGTGGAGGAGATGGCGGTGGAGGAGATTGAGCCGGAGATGGTTATTTGATCTGTTGGTTGGGCAAGATGGGTGATTTAGCAAAAACCAACTGAGTGGGGTTTGAGCTACGAATTCAGAAGGATTTCCTTTCTTTTTTTCTCAAAGTACAAAATTTTAGCTCCTTTGATATATGCTTCTGCACACTAATGGTTCAGCTTGCGTTGTGTGTTCTTAGTTAGTTTGGCATGGGGCCTTATTATGTTAAGTAGTGCGTTATGATTGATATGCATCGGCTCCTGCAATCCACGATCTATACAAGTTCTGATGATAATAGAAATTACTTGCAGACATCGGGATAGTAGTACTAATTGACGGCTGCACTGGAGCATTTAGAATTGAATTGTCCTGTGATAGATATGCATGCATTTGATTTGCCGGAACCTGGAAATGACCCTATCAAAAAAGAGAGTGAGGAGAAAGTTCAGCAAGAAATAAATTTTTGATATGAAACAAGTGTTAGTTATAGAATATTAATAAAATATGAGAGAGTGGAATATAGGGAGTGAGATTTGAGAAGTGGGTTGGAGCAGAAACAGATTTAGGGAGGGAATCTTTTAGGATGACTTCCCAAATAGAGATTTGGTCAGTGGGTTGGAGATGCTCTAACCCGCCGTGCTCACCCCGCGCCGCTCCTCTTCTCTTGCCGCTCCTCTCTCTCTCTGAACCCAATGCTGCTCACCCTACGCCGCTCCTCTCTCTCTGAACCCGATGCTGCTCACCCCACGCCACTGCTCTTGGTTGTGACCGCCGGCGGCGATTGGGCGCCGGAGGACCGACAGCACACGTTGCTCCGCTCCCCGCTCGCCCCCTCCTCCTCCACCTAGCCCGCCGCCAACCCCGCCGCCCACGTGGCCGCAGCGGCCACCACCACAGCGCCTCGAGGTCCCTCGCCGTGCTCTCCCAGGTGGCCGAGCGCCGCACCCAGTGCCGCCTCTTGCGCAGCGCCTTGAGCACAGACCTCAGTGTTCTTCAAGAACCAGTGAAGCGCGAACCAGTGGAGCGCGAGCACGATGGCGGCGTCCTGCTCGGAGGGGCGCTCGGGGAAGGCGGCCTCGACCACGGCGGCGACGGGCGCTTCGGCGGGCTCGCACGCGCCGAGCGCCACTGCTGCCACGGCGAGGCGAGCGCGGCGGCCGGGGTCAGAGGGAGGCGGCGGATCCTGGGGTAGCGAGGGCTTGTCCTGGACGGAGACGTGGGAGGTGGTCGGAGAGGAGGAGAGGAAGGAGAGAGATTGGGTAGTGCGACCATGAGAGGAGGGACGAAGGGCAGATAGGCAGGGAAGCCACCGGGGCACTTTGGGCAGGTCATGTCTATTTAGTCTACTAGACAACTTTCCACGCGATTGCGTGTTGCCAAATTATGCTGTTAGATATAGTTCATTGCATACGGTGGCTAAGTGTTTGAAGATAAAGATAATATGGTGCCATGTTTTATATATCGTGACTTTGATTAAAACTATAAGTTGGAAAGCTTGGAGTATATTGGAGCATAAGGTGTAGCGAAAATAGAATTGTTTTTTTGGAATGAAATCGAGTTTGATCGCCAGTATGTATCTCAGTGTTGGTGGTGAGTGCTAATCTTTCATTGGGTTTGTCTGTTGGAACCGAACATTTGTATAGCTCTCGTTCTGCTGCGAAAATAACGAAATTAATAGTGAAGACGCAAAAATTTCCTCTCAATCCATATTACAGAAGGAACATACAGAAATCGAGCTGTCCTTTCCAGTTTCGATGTTATGTGTCTGTACCTCTCAATCCAGATCACAAATTGAACATTTGTATAGTTGTTGTGCTATTGAGTTCTGCACAGAAGTTTGTACCTCGAAACTACAAACCGAACGTTTGTACTGGTCTTGTACTCGGAGAAGCTCATTCAGGTTTAGAAGACATGTAGATATGCTTACTTGATGGGCCCAAAACATAAAACAGTAAGCCTTTCAAAGGTTAGCTGTACATAAGGTAAGTCGAATATTCACTATGTAGGACAGATGACAGGAAACTATTTGGTTCCTCAGCACGTTTGATCCTAACCTAACCTTAGAGAAAACGGAATTAAGCATTACAAAAATCATTGTGATTATCTTTCGGCTTTCTAATTAGATCAAAGCTAAATATAGTAGCATTAGCTTGAGCAAAAGTACGGATTTTGCAATCCGATTGAAGCCAGCGATATGAAAGACCAGAATAAAAAAAGTTCATTTCTAGGCATTTTGATTCATAAACTTCCAGTATGAAAAAAAGGCTTGCATTCTCCTGAAGAACAAACCTGATGTTTGATCCTAACCTAACCATGGGGGAAAAAGGAATTAGCACCACACAAATCGTTCTGATTATTTTTCAGCTTTGTAACTGAGATCACAATATAATTATAGTAGCATTAAAATGGGCAAGGTAATGATTCCTTTTTTAATCTGATTCAAGCTAGCGACATGGAAGATCAGAATCGAAAAAGTTCAATTTTAGGAAACTAGTAAAAAGTTAGTGTTAAAAGAGGGCTTGCATTCCCCTCAAGAACAAACCTGCTGTAGGTCAGTAATTATTCAGTTTATTGAGTACACTAAACAGGGCAACTAGGAAAACACGACCTTTTTTTAAATCTGAATGTATGTGTTAAAAGAGGATATTGCCCGTCATGAAGTAACATGAAATTATTTAAAGAGCTTAAGCATCCTATAATGGACGACCTAGAGTAGTGCGAACAGCAATCGTAATGAAAAGGGCAAATCAGAACCTACACTTACACATCAGACTATCTCTGTCATAATTAGTTAATTTTGCACCGTCCTTGTCTTCTCTTTAGCAGCAGGCCGGAAGATCCCAGTATCCATTCACCCTTTCTTTCGAGAAACTCAAAGGAGCTCTACCCTTCGGTTAAGTGGAAAAAGATTGATCCAATTTATTAGGAGAAAATCGAGCCAAAAACCAAACACAAGGGACCATGACTAGCCAAAACCAAGGGCTCCTCAAGCCAACAATGTCATGAACGCTACAAAAGCAACGCACCACCAAAAACAACCACTCCTAACACGCTTCGAAAAAACATCGAGACACACAAAATCTTTACGTCACCGGTGCTCGCCCCTGTCGCACCAAGGTCTTAGGCCCCGTAATCCATTGAGGCGGCTAGATTCGGCGTGGCCCGTTAGAAAAGGTGCAAAAAACCTCGACAGGCCCTAGAGGGGCACGTAAGGCACACCACCAACGATGCTTGGAGGAATGGCCACGAGCCTCCCGAAAGCCACTGCACCACGCAATAGACCTTGTCATGTCATCAGGAGAGAGAAATCAGGTCTGCTATGGGAGGAACGGACTTAGGACGCTCCAGCTTCGATGAAAAGTACCATGCACCACTGGGCCCCGCGCTGTCCGCATCACCGTCCATGCTATATACCGGCTGGTGGCTTGTTGTACACACGACCCAAGACCACCGCACTCATTGGCACGCCACCCCCCTATACATAAAGGAGCCCCTTTCTCATCTGGAGGTGGATTCTCCTTGAATAAAGCTTATAATTTCTGCATTCATCTGGAAAACATTTGAGAGAAGTAGAGGCATCCCCGCTCCAAGTCCTATACGAAGCATGATGCTAAATTGGACTCTATGCGGGCTATACACGAGTCGACTTTCGTGTCGCGTCCGTGGCATGTACACGAGTCGTTTGGTCCCCCATTGCACCCTGCTTGGTCCTCGTAGCCAAACAGGGGTGTATCAAATACATTGTCTAGGATTGTACCTACAACAGATGAAGTACTCAGTAATGTGGGTTCCGATCAACAGTATTGATGGTTGATCTAGCCGACCAAGCATATACGTAAAAAGTAGCAATAGTGAACTTTAATCTAAACAAAACCCAATCTGATTTAGGGGGTTTGGAGGCTACTTATAGGTGGGGGACTAGGTGGGGACATCCAAAGAGGGGGTGCCCGAGGGATTTCAATCAAGGGAGGGTGGAAACCCTTTAGGACTCTCTTTGGACCCCTCTTGGGACAATTTTATTATATGGGCGTAGCCCAGGACTTGGTGGTGTGCCACCATAAGGCAGAAAATATGTCGTCATCTTGATGCCTGGTTCTGCCCTCATCTTGATATATTTTGAACATCATCTTGGAGCTTATTATCTTATATCTCTTTCTAGTCCAAATATCATCATGTATTTTATTCCTGAAAATAGAAGCAACATATTCATTAGGAAACAGCATGTAGTTCATAGATATAGAATTCACTTCTAAAAACAAGCTCACCAAATAATTGATACATGTTGCTGAAAATAGACTAACAAAGGAGATAAGGTGCACGCATGGTATATGTATATGTCATCCATTTTAACACCCCTTCTAGGTTTCACATTTAATGTCACAAAATAGTGGCTTTCATAGTAGCTCATTGTATTATCACACAAACATATAGTAAAAATGAGTATAGCGGAAATACTCAAGCAACAAGTACTGCAACTAGTTTTACACTTATAAGAGATGCATTCATGACATTCAAATCTCTAAACTTGTAAGCCTGTAGTGGTAACATATGTGGGCACAATTGGAAAAGTTGTGGAAAGCACATACAGCTCACTCACACGATCAGATTGTAAGCAAGCAATATAAAATGACTCCAAACAAAGGTGATATAACTCTAATAGCTCTTAGTTCATCAACTACAACTTGCCAAATTCTAACACATACTACTTTACTTAAATTGAAACAATCATGCAGCAAATCATCCTTAGCATAATTATCAACAAAGTCAGATGGCGTTGCACATGGAATAAGCCGTTGCACATAGTTAGTAATACGCAAAGCAGCAAACTTCAGATCAGCAAGTCTATCACATGTTATGCATATCTTATTGATGCGTCCTGAACACTTTGTATTTATTCCAAGATTTAGTGTTGATTAGTCCAATATTTGCTGGATTAATTGCTTGATTCCTTATTTATTATATAATTATTGGAAAATTTTGGTTGCTGAGCTTCTCTGTAGGATAAAAGGCAAATCCCACCAATTTAGGACCTGTTTTGTATAAAGGAAGAGATTTGGAGCAACTTCTCCAACTAGAGCATCACGATCTGAAGCTCTAGAAGGTTCGTCGAGCAGTGGTATAGGCGCTGGTGCCTATACCCCGTAGTCGTACCATGTTGCGTTGGCTTCCCTTATCAAACCGAACCATGTTTATAGAGGGGCCGAGGGCATTTGAAGCATGGGGGGACGAGAAGAAGAGAGGGAGAGAAGAGGACAAACAATAGAGACGAGAGAAGAGAAGAAGGATCGAATAGACAACGCCAAATTCAAGATCTGAAGAGAAGATTTGACGATCGACTGCTTCCTCCAACACCACCATGCTAGAGAGAGCGAGAGTTTTATTTCCCCTTGTAGAAGATTAAACCCTTGTTCTTCTATGTTTGTTTCGTAACTATAATTATTAGTGAACTATTAGATGGTACTCTTGTTTAGACTCCTTGGTTTATTGGTAATCAAGATATATCTTATTGTTCATCTTTAATTATGCTTCTCGATCATTCTCATATCTCTCGTATCTCTATTAGGCGGAAGCGATGTAGGTGATTGGTGATGTGGTAGATGTTGGAAATATGCCCTAGAGGCAATAAATAAAGTTGTTATTTGTCATATTTCAAGTTCATGATAAAGTTTATTCTCCATGCTATAATTGTATTAATTGGAAACATTATTACTTGTGTGGTTATATAAACAACACCGTGTCCCTGGTGATCCTCTAACACTAGCTTGTTGATTAATTGATGGTTAAGGTTTCCTAACCATGAACATGAGTTGTTAATTAATAACAAGGTCATATCATTAGGAGAATGATGTGATGGATAGACCCAAGTTAAGCGTAGCAATTTGATCGTGTCACTAAGTTTTATTTGCTTCAGCTATCATATGTTAAATGTTCTAGTCCTTCGACCATGAGATAATGCCACTCCCTAGTACCGGAAGAATGCTTTGAGGGCATCAACCATCACGCCGTAACAGGGTGATCATAAAGGTGTCTTTCAGGTATCTCGGAAAGTACTTGTTGGGTTGCATGTATCAAGAGTGGGATTTGTCCATCCACGTGACGGAGAGATATTCTCTGGGCCCACTCGGTAATGCACATTCGATATCGCTTGCAAGCAAGGGACTAAGGAGTTAGTCACAGAGGATGTTGTATTACGGAACGAGTAAAGAGTACTTACCAGGAAACGAGATTGAACTAGGTATGGTGATACCGACGATCAAATCTCGGGCAAGTAAAATATCGTGAGACAAAGGAATGGAACATTCGACATCGTGGTTCAACCGATAAATGATATTCGTTGAATATGTGGGAATCAATATGGACATCCATGGTCCCGCTATTGATTATTGATCGGAGAGGTGTCTCGATCATGTCCGCATATTCCCGAACCCGTAGGGTCACACACTTAAGGTTCGTTGATGCTAGGGTAGAGAATGAGATATTAATATAGTGAGACCGAAATTTTGTTTGGAGTCTCGGATGAGATCCAGGACGTCACGAGGAGCTCCAGAATGGTCCGGAGATACAATTTCATATATGGGAAAGTATTTTTAGGGTTTCGGAAAGGTTCGGGATTTTTCCGGCAGAGTTCCGGAGAAGTTATAGAAGGTTCCGGAGGGTTCTAGAGTAGGGCCCACTTATCCCGGAGGGGTCCACATGGACCAAGGGTACTGCATGAACAGTACACACATGAATAGTATCGCGTGAACAGTACCCCCCTTCCTAGATGGATAAGATCGATATCCCTTAAAAATAGGAGATCTAAAGATAAAGGAAAAAGGGGAACTTGGGAGGCAAGTACTGTTCACGTACTGTTCACGTGAACAGTACCGAGCCTATATAAAGGGGGGGGGGAGGGCTGGGCGCAGCCCCCTTTGAACCCGAGCTGCCAGCCCCTCCCTCTCTCCCATCTACTCCTCTCCCGCAGCTGCTTAGGCGAAGCCCTGCAGGAATTTCTCCACCACATCCACCAGCACACCGTCGTGCTGCTGGAGATCTCATCTACCTCTCCACCTCACCTTGCTGGATCAAGAAGGAGGAGACGTCATCGAGCCGTACGTGTGCACATCTCGGAGGTGCCGCTCGTTGCGGTGCTTGATCGGATTGGAACACGAGAAGATCCCTCTCGCGGCTGGGAGGTATAACCTAGCTGCGGGAGGCTGCGGGCTTCATCGACAACGGTCAAATTCTCCGCTGCGTTGACGTGTTCGTCGAGGGTATGTAGATATGATCTGTCTCTCGTTGCAAGCTTCTTCTAGATTGGATCTTGGTTTTCTAGATTGGATCTAGGTTTTCGTTTGCATCTCGTAGGAAAATTTTTGTTTTCTATGCTACGAATCCCATCAGTAGAAATATTTCTTAATTGAATTATTATTCTTGATCACTTCAAGTATTTGGTATGAAGCTATTTGTTCTGGTTGTGCCTAATGCTTGTTGTCTAGGGCCGGAGAAACATGAGAGTGGGAAGCCACCAACCTTAAAGCGTTGCTCCGATTACATTGCTGATGATGCCTACCTAGCAAAAGAACTAGAATGGTTACAGTAAGCTTTCCCTTGGAAGGATTCCGAGATTTATCGATCCTAATGAAACAAGGTGTTGTGGAAACGATTATGACATTGAGATTGTTCTTTAGAATTTCAGTGAGTACCGGCGAATGCTTCCTGTATTGGTCCAAAGATGGTGTTGTTTCTGAAAACAATCGTGAAGACAAAACTATGTGAATAAAAATAAAAATAAAAATAAAAAATGCATAAATTAAATGGAGGTTGCTAATATGATGATGGATAGACTTAGGAGTGGATTTCACCTATAGATTAGAATATTAGTATATGGATCACTTGCACAAATATTATAGCATCGACAATTAAGATAAACAATCAAGTGGGCGACACAACCTTGATTCACCCATGCTGACATCCCCTTACTCATAGGATCTATTGTCCAACCACGATGCTAAAATTCGCTATGCCATCAGAATTATTAAGGCGTAAGCCAGACCAATGTTTAAAGCATTGTGACCGGGCCGGATCTCCCTAGATTCTGCTCATGATTCCCTCTCCTTCGCATCACTGTCATTTTCGCTTTGAAGTTCACCACAAGTCCTCCCTAATGTTCACCTTGGATATCTATTATCAAGATGATCATAAGAGACAAATATATCAAGGAATCGAGATAAAAAATAAACATGATCCAATATAAATATATCCATATATGCCCCTTTCAGCAATCCTACACATGTTTAGTCCAAAAAGAGAGATTTGCACAATCTGAGGATTAATTAGTCATTAGTACCAAAAATTAGCAACTAATATAGCTTCATTGTATAAGGGTCAAACTTAATGAATAAATGAGTACAAAATGGACTCATCAACCCCAAAATCTAAAACTTTGCTCGTCCTCGAGCAAGACAGATCTGTGAGGAACATAAAATTTGATCATTATTCCATAAGAGTTTAGAACAATGTAAAACACTTGGACGATCTTTAGTTCCTCCATATGATGCAATTCTTGAAATCTTAATTAAACATATATTCCTATACAATGTGCAATCCACTACTCTAGATGGAAGATTGTTTTCGAAGTCAATAAGTTAAGTAACAAAGTAAAATAGTATAACTAAAATTATCTCTACTTAGTTGCCAGTGATTTATTGGAGCAATTGAAAGGTTTAAGTATAGGAGTATCCAATTAGACTTTGATAACCATGAGTTTTATATCGTTCATGAGCAAATGATTCTGCCCACGGGTGTATCAATTGAAAACTATTAGACACTCTTTCATCAATTAATCAACAAGTAAGAGACACTTATTTTATTCTTAGGACAATACACAAAGAAAGAAAAAGAGTAAAGGAGTGAAAAGGCTTTTTATTTTAGTTCCTAGAACCAAACATCGGCACATTCTGAGAAGTCCGCCATGTTGGTGATCGTGATCATATTCATTGGAGCATCCAGGGTTTTATTTTTGCAGGTTTTAAGCCATTATCTTGCATGTGATAGCTTTGCCAAGCTTAGCCGAAATGCGAGTTCCTCTCCTTTTGAGAGTGGTACTCGTAGCTCATCTTCCATTGGCCATTGTGACGATGAGTAGTGGACAACTACTGTATACGATGACCATATCCATATACAAATACACCACGACTAAGGAGCATCCTACCTAGCCAAGAAGGAGTGTACCCCGGAGAAGGACTCTACGTCGATAAGGAAACCACCCGTAGGTTCCTAGGACTCCTTAAACTAGGTAGTCAATCATGACGTTTAAGCAAAGTGGAATCCTCCTCGGGGATGAGTCCATATCCCTCACGATATGGTATAACCCTCTATATAAGGATCCCAAGGGCCTTCAGAGAAGATATCTTGTTTTAGATTAAAGAAGCTCAAGCCTTAGAACATCAACCTCCAAGCAAGTAGAAGAGAAGATCGTCCTCGACAACCACCTCCGATTATTTGTAGATCCCATCTAGGACTAGACATCCCTTCTTGTACTCTTTCTCGAGATCAAAATATATCAACACGACGTAGGGCTATTATCCTAAGGGAGACCTAAACCTATATAAACCCTTGTCGCCGATGCCCTGGTTTGTCAGTTAGCTTACATGAAACGATCTTCTTTCTCTCTCCTCCACAAATTACGTTGGCAGTTTACCGATCGTCGACCAGTGGCGCAGACCGTGTGGATCGTGTATGTTGATTCCAACAAATCATCATCTGCGACTTCGCTGTGAATTGTGGCACGAGATGGCTTCTCGGAGGAGAGGTTCTACGACAACTTCACCCCTCCGACTAATTAGGAGCAAAGACAAGACTGAGTCAACCTCGGTAATCTCTCATCTGACGACGAGTTCGACAACAAGGCAAATTGTTTCATGGACGAATACACCAGGACTCATGGGATAGATCTTCAATCCCAAGACTATTAGAGTGATCACGCACGTGACGCAAGTCCCATGTCGGGATTGTCACCCGCATGTTCTAACCATCTAGATGGCTGACGAAACATACCGGAGGTCTCCTCAGACGGTAGGTCCATGATGAATCTGGAGTACACCTCCAGCCGGCAATACCCTGAGAAGTATTCGCAATGGGAAACGGGTCCCATGAGAACGACAGAGACGATCCACCTCCGGCTAAGGATATTCCTACACAAAACCTAGCATCATCGCAAGCTCATAACCCAGGCACTCGTGATAAGACCCCAATTCTGCAAGATTCCAATCTATTTAGATTGAGGGCTGGTAAGTACCTGTCTGACATCTGAGAACGCCTCAGGAAACCCCTATCGGTGGATCTCATGACTCAAGAAGGCAAATTATGGATGGATAACATGGAACATCGCATCATCCAGGCATAAGAGCAGGCCTAATCCTCACATAGAGCGGCCAACGCCCATAGTACCATGAAAAGCATAACCCAATCTAATGCTTCTCGTGACAAGGTCAACCAAGAAAGATGATCTAATTTGGAGGGATCTCCTCAGGATACAAATCATCGGCATCGTCCCGTATACTCGCCCGTCTGAATGACGAATCTGGATAAGTACGCGGACGAATGATGGGATTTGAGAGCCCCACCATATCGCTCTCCAGCTCGCAATGCTTCTCGGTATCACGGTCAAGATCGAGGGCGATCACTGCTGCCGCACGACAGATCAGCTCAATGAGCTATCTATATATGGCTGCCAAGCTTTCTCCACAGACCTACAATGGGTACACTGGCCTTCACGGTTCAAACCGGGACCATCGAGAAGTATGACGACACAACGGATCCTGCCGAGTTCCTACAGATCTACAAAACAAACATCGAGGCTACGGGAGGAAACAAGAAGGTTATTGCTAACTACCTCTTGACTGCTCTCAAAGGACCGGCGAGAACCTAGCTCACCAATCTTCCTCCCGGATCGATCTACTCGTGAGAACAACTATGCAGCCAATTCCAAGGAAATTTCCAGGGAACGTATGTATGTCCTAGGAAACTTGACGACCTCTTTCGACTCTTTTAGGAGAATGGGGAATCCTTGCGAGCCTACACCAAAAGATTCAGCAAAATTTGAAACACCATACCCATGATAAACGATCACGAGGTGATCCAAGCTTTCATACAAAGTTGCCGGAATGAGCGGTGCACAGAAGAGCTTTCCATGAACATTATGAGAATAGTCAAAGAACTAATGGAGTTCATTGACAAGGCAGCCAATGCCAAAGAAACTCTCCAATTCATCAGGAAAAGAGATGAAGGCATTGAGCAGCCCCAATCGGGATATCATGACAACTCCAAGAAGAGCAAGCGTAAGAAGAAGCCCTATAGGAAAGATCGTGACAAGAGGCAGAAGACTGGAGAAGTTATGGCCAACTTCCCCAACAAGCGCTTCGGACTGCCTCGGAACAAAGAAAAGCCCCAAGCAAAAACAAGGTCCTCAGGGAAGAACTGGTGCGACTTTCACCAGACCGATAAGCACGACCTTCGCCAATGCCGGTTCTTCAAGAAGTATGTTTAGGCAGAAGCTAAGAAGTTCAAAGGGAAAGGACCACATGTTCGGGTGCTCGGCATCTTACGAGTCTAAAAGATAATTCAAAATAGTGCCACGAGAAATCCTCGCCATGATTCCCCCAACTCGTCAGACGGTCAAGTGGTCAGAGGTCAAGATCGCTTTTGACCAAACCAACTGCCCCGAGAACTTTGTCCGACCAGAACGATTCCACATTGTGTTCGAGCCTACAATCAACAATTGTAAGGTTTTCCTAAGTACTACTCGATGGAGAAAGCTCGCTCAATGTCCTCTTTACCAACGTGCTTGATTCGATGCAAATCCCTTGCTCATCCCTCCAATCAGTGTCACAGGCCTTTCACGGCGTCATGTCGGATCTTCAGCTACGCCAATTGGGCATATTACACTCTCAGTCACCTTCGACAAGCCAAACAAGTTCTGAACAGAAAAGGTTCTGTTCGACGTAGTCGATTTAGAAATGGCATACAACACCATCCTAGGATGACCAACCCTCACGAAATTCATGGTAACCGCGCACTACCCTACCAGTGCGTGAAGATTACAGGCCCCAAGGGTGTTATCACAGTCCGTGGCTGTATAGAAATAGGCCTCCACTGCGATAAGCTTAGTCTGGATCTAGCCAAAGAGTATCACGCTGACAAGGATCAAAAACACTCGTGGCCTAAGGTGACTATCCCAACACACAGTCACGACAACACTTCTTGTGAGGGGGCTCTTTAGCTTATCTACCATCTGTGCTAGCTGTCTGTTTCACAGTCATATTTTATATCAGCCTGTTTAGAGTTTTCTTTCACCTGTGTCAGCTACCTGTGTGACAGCTACATGTTAATCTTCATATCATTTGCTGCCTGAGTAGTCTGTCTGTTACACAGCAAGCTGAACTTTTTTACCTGATAAGGCTTATACTTGTTTAAATTGAGTAGTTAATTTAAATTTGGCTAGCCTCCTATTCACTCCCCCCTCTAATCGGCTCTTGTGATCCTTTCACCATCACTGAGTTCTCACGTACTATTGACTCCAACTATCAGTGAACATGTCATAAGACCCCTTCCTCTGTGGCCAACCAAGCTCGAATTTAAATAATGGTTGGGTTCCATGATAAGAGGCGACACCTACATCTAATAAGAGAGGAGTATGACCTGATAAGAATCTCTCCAATGCTGTCACTATAACCATTGGGAATTTAATCTCCTAATCAGTACTCACTAAATCCTGATCTAATCACTCAAACATCAGGTTATCATTAGAGTTTGCCCAGAAATATTTCCTGCCAGATAGTGATATCTTCTGTAACTCCAAGCTCTCTATGACATCATTAAAAAGAAAGGCCATGGGCATGGAAGTTATTGTTATGTTTTTTGCTGTGACATCTAATTATATTAAGATCAATCGAATCAAAACGGGGTGATCCTCGATGCTACAAATGCGAACTAACTTTGCAAGAAAATTCTCTTTGAACTATGGCTATGCCGCTCCATAGACTGCCAGCAGACACCATTGGAACCTATCATCTTTCTTCTTTAAATGTAACTTGATGAAAAAATTTACCATCTTCATGGATTCTATGTCAAGTGTTGTATTATTAATGCCCAACAAGATCACACTGGACCTTGTGTGAGTAGATTTGCAATGCCGCAAAAAATTGGCCCCACCACAAAGGTGTTGAAGAATCAAGGTAGTGAAATCCTATTTGACAGTGTCCAAAAGAGCTAGAAAGGGTAAATGATGATCTACTTCAATGTTCTTTAGCTTAATTAACCACTCTACCTCAATGTTCTTAGAGCATCTCCATTGGCATCCCCAAATCCTACTCTCCATATCTCCATATGGAGAGCCTCTCCAAAAGATTCCCCCTCCATATCTCTTCACGCTCTAGCGGCCTCTCCATATTTCACTCTCCTATATTTTGTTGATATCCTACAAATAACAATATATTTTTTATGAAAACTATCGACGATCGGTGAACCAGCGATCTTACGGTACTCGTGAGATGATGATTACTGGGGGGTAGGGACCTCTAGGGCCCAAGTGCCAAGAGATCTGACAGCAGGGGACAGCCATTTTTATACAGGTTCAGGCCTCCCTCAGGATAATAACCCTACGTCCTGTTGCTATATATTGATCGGGAACACGCTTTACAATGGGGATGTATGTTAGTGGCTATCCTAGGCCTAATCGTAGACTAATCCTAGCTAATCCTCCGGGCTCGACTCCTTCGAGACTGCGGGTCTTCTAGAGCTTCGCCTCCTGGGATCCTATACTGCTTGTGCTGCGACTAGTTGAATCTGTTGGATCTAACTTGACCTCATTGGCTCTCCCCTCCCCTATGGGATTGCTGATCCTTATATAGGGGGTTCCAGGGGTCGTACTAGACGTGGACTCACGCCCAAGTAGGACTCCGGCTTCCTTAAACGTCGGGATTGACTTCCTAATTTAAGGGGAGTCTTCCCTCCTCTAGAGGGGTTACCTTATCGTCCGGGGATCCTTAATCGGATACACTGTACCTTCCTAAAGTCCCGGGGAACCGTATACGGATACCCTAATATGCGGGATACCGTACTACTCATCATCAAGCCCCCCATCAATACGTGAAGTGAGGTCGTGATGGTTCTATTGAAAATCTGCCCTTGTCGGGGAGGAAACTCCGAGTAGGCGATCCGAGTAGGCATGGTCGATGACTTCTCCGAGTAGGTTCAGTTCCTACCGAGTAGTCGCGAAAACCTTATCGGAACAATCCTTGGGAAAAACCCAGAATACTTTCTGATCCGATCTGATCCGTTGATTACGGACACGCGTCCGCCTGGCATATTTTTAGGAAACCGAACCATCGTGGCGGAAATTTCGCGTGGTGATGAAGAATCTTTTCACTCTCTGCGCCGCGGGGCCGTTAACGTGTGCTGAGCCACGCCGCGTTCGCTAGGGTCGTGGGTTGTCAGACCCTCTTTTTCCCGCGAAGCTTTCTGTAAGCGGAAAAAGCAACTGTCCGCATTAAATGCGATGGAACTGATCGTGCCGAAAACCGCGCTCGACTCCGGCGAAAGTTTAAATCTTTGGGAGTCCAAGAATTGGGGTTTTGCACGCATTGTCTCTTTGCCTCCCAATTTTCTTGATCCCCTCATCTTCTTCCTCGCGCCCCTGCCAAAAACCTTCGCCTCTGAAATTTTCTGATCGAAATGACGAAGATGGTCAAGAAGAACATCGCGAAGGGGTCTCCCGACCGCGCAAAGGAGTCGGGGAAAGCCTCGGAGGAGATGGCTGTCGCCATTCCCCCATTCGAGGCCTCGGTGGTGGACTCCGCTGCCTTGGAGAGACTGGCGGCGGAGGAGGTGATCCTCCCAGAAGTATTCGTACCTTACCGGGGGGCCTGAAGGAGACGATCCCCACCCCTGACACGGACTGGATCGTCGTCTTCACGGACTTTTTTAGGTGTGGATTCCAATTCCCGCCTTCGTCATTCTTCCTCCTCACGCTCCAGTTCTACGGGATCGAGTTGATTCACCTCAACCCGAACTCGGTCCTAATGCTGGCAGTCTTCGCACATCTGTGCGAGGCTTATCTTAGCATTAGGCCGAGCCTGGAGCTTTGGAAGTACTTCTACAACCTACGCCGGATGAAGAGCGGCGCGGGAGTAGTCGGCGGCGCAGGATTCCGTCTTCGAGAAGGGAGGAAGGACGCCTACATTGCTTCCTCCTGGAAATCTTCCTGGTCGGGCTGGCATGCTCGGTGGTTCTACTGCCAGCCCCCAGCGAACTCGGGGCTCTCCCACCGTGGACTCGCCCCCATCCAGAACAAGTGCTGGGTGGAGGCGCCGAAGGAGACTAAGCAGCTCAAGGCGCTAGTCAGCGACATCGCCAACCTTGCCGCCAAGGGCTTGTCGGCGTGGGATGTCGCGGAAGATTTCCTTCGACGCCGGATAAGCCCTCTCTGGTCGAGGGCCAAGGCGGCCTGGGAAGTCCCGGAGGGCCAAGACCAGACAAGGGACTTCGACACGGGTAAGCAACGCGACCATCTTCGTGTCAATTCAACTGTCCATACCTCTGACATACCTCTTCCTTGTCCTGTCGAGCAGAATTGTCCCCGGAGGAGCTTCAGAGTAGGTTAAACAACTTATTCGAACATCCCCCCAAGGCGGGCGTACAGGCGTGCCCTTGCCTCTTCTGAAGCAGAGCCCGGACAGCCGACAAGAAGTACTCTCGGTCAGTTGCTCATCTTTCATCTTTGTCTGGCTTGGGTTCATCCGAGTAGCTTTACAGAGGGCCCTCGGGTTTCCTTTTCCGCAGCGACTAGGCCGCGGGGGTCCTGATTCGGAGGCCGAACGAGCTGGCGTCTCCGTTGAGGACGATGAAGTCGAGATGTACGATTCTGCCCCGCCGACCCTCGAGACGAGGGAGGAAGGTCCCTCCGCAGCCGAGGTGGGGGCGGAGAACATCTCGACGAACTCTCCTGCCCGGGACTCTCAATCGCAGGTTTGAGCTCTTGCCCGACTACTCTTCTCCCATATTCTTCCCTGAATGGAGATCGTAAGGAAGGATGTGTTGGGCAGCTTGAAGCGAGCGACCCCCTTCTCAAGGAGCCAACTCCCCCTCCTACGACCACTCTCGAGGAGGAGACGGTGGCAGACAAGGGGAAGGCGCCGCAGTCTTCCGGCAAGCGGGACTCGAGTGCCTTGGCAAGGAAAACTCCTCCGACGGGGAAGCGCACGAAGTTAGTTTCCCTTTACCGCCTTTCGCTTTTGACTTATCTTTCTAAAGACTTGATCTGATTACTTCTGGCGACTAGGGTGTCGATCCGCTCCGCCAAGACTCCGACTACTGCGGCACCAAGCAGCAGCCCCCCGGCGCCGAAATCGGCACCGGCCTCTGAGCCGGACTTGCCACAGGCCCCTGCACCGGATTTGCCGCAGGCCCCTACGCCGGAGTTGCCGCCGACCCCTACCGAGGAGTCGGAGCCCCCGGCACCAGAGTCGGAGTTGCCCCTTGTCGAGCGGGTCGCGCCTTCGGGTCCTTCGGCGCCTGAAGGTCTTCGCCTTTCCTCCTTGCTGCAGGTAACGTAAAGGAAATCAGCGATAAGGTAATTTTACTCTGCTTGTACTAACCTGCTCTTTTTCAGCTTGCTATCTCCCAGGCCGCTCCGCTCGAGAAGGCCCAAGAGGAGCTGGACTTGGTGCGCGACGAGCTGAAGAAGCGCCTCGACGAGTTCGAGAGGCAGCGGGCGGAGAACGAGACGCTGCAGAAACGCATCGAGGACTCCGAGAAGCTGCGGGCGGCGGAGAAGGAGGCGCTGCAGAAGAGTCTCGACGACTCCGAGAAGCAGCGTGCGGCGGTCGAGGCTGATCTCTCGTCCGCAAAGGCACGCCTCTCCGATGTCGTGCCTTCCCTGCAGCAGAGCCAGTTGTATGCGGGGAAGCTGGAGGAAGACCTCGAGCGGGCCTTAGGCACGCTCGAGAAGGCGTTGTGTGAAGTTGGTGTCGCCGTCGCCCCGAGTTCTTCCTCGGCCAACCGCCTGGCCGAGCTGACGGCGTCTGTCTCCCGGCTGAAGCCTTCCGTCGAGAAGCTTCTCGAGAGCGAGCTTCAGCAGGGGGTTCGCGACGCCTTGGCCTTCGCCTTGGCCCTTCTGAAGTGCGAGCACCCGGACTTATCCCTGGAGGCGCTTGCTGCTGACTTGCCGGAGGGTGAGGAAGATAGCCTTGTCTTGGCCGTGCAAGGGGCGGCAGACGCCTTTGGTGATCGAGTCCAAGCATCTGGCTCGAAGTAGGTCTGTAATAGAAAATACTCATGCAAATACAGTGATCAGTAACTGTGCGATAACTTGTGTGTTTTTGTCTTTTTCAAAAACCTTGTCTAATCTGCTCATGTGAAATCTTGTCGGATGCAAGCGTAGGCTTTAGTCGGAACCAATATCCCTTGTCTCCCTTCGGTGCGGGTGTACGAATAGTGCCGTAGGTCGTTCCTTGCCACGATTGACCAGTCCTTAGGTTTAGTCAGATGGAGGGCTCCGTGGCTCCTCGTCATCAGTAAACGCGATAAGGGGTCTTTCGTACAGCTTGTCGTGGCCACGGCAGTATCCCCGTACTCCTTAGCTGAGGGGAGACTCTGATTACTTGGCTTAGTAAATTCTGCGCTTGTACGATCGACAAGATCTCACTCTACCCGAGGTATCTTCTGCTCCGAGTGGTCGGAGATGTGGATAAGCGTGCGGGTTCCGTCAATCTAGTCGTACTCGCACTTCCTTCCCTTCCTTTACTCGGGATCAGGGGACATTGCTACGGAACTGGGGAGCTTAGTCAACCAGTCCTTAGGTCTGGTCAGGTGGGGGGCTTAGTGGCTCCCCTGTCACCTGCAAATGCGTTAAGGGGTTTCCTTGCGTCCCTGACAGTTGCAGCGCAGGACCCCTTTTCCTTTGTGCCGGTCGAAGAAATTGGTACTCGTACTCGTATATCGACTTTACCGTATTCTTATCCAGCCCCCGACTGACTGATCGAGAAGAAACTCGGATAGGCAGTCTGAATTGATAATGGGAAAAAAAAACTAAGGACTTTGTATTATTAAGGAAAACTGTGTCTTTTACAGGCTACTGTAAGAAAAAAAAGATTCTAAGGAAGAAACTAAGAAAAATAACAGCTAGGCCGTCCCCTCCTCATTTGGCTTGTCGTCGGTTGCCCCATAGACTCCTATCCTCTTGTCGTGATCTGCTGACTGAACTTTGTTGAGTGCGCGTACTGGGCGGGCGGCGCCCGGAGCGTCTTATTGTCGACTTGTTCGTAGCTTGACGACTTCTGAGGCTGGTGTTGGTGCAACTTCGGAATCCGCCGATGAGGGGGCGATGGTCGTACGATCTTACCGAAGGCGGCTGTACTGGACTCTCTAACGGACGCGACCTTCCTACCACTGACACGAGCGACCTGGATCGGGCGGCTTCTCCCGAGGAACCTTTGTCCTGCCCGGGGAAGGCCCTGTTTTTCTCCCAACTCCGACTTAGTCGTGAAGCTTTTTCTCCAGCTTGGAGGGGTCACTTTCCAGAGTCGTTGCTCGTAGCCGCGGAGGTGGTCTTGATGACGTGGAGGCGGGAGCCTCGACGCTGGCGTCCTGGGTAGAGGGTAGGTGCTGCTCCGCGAGGTCGAGGCTGCGCTTGTCGCAGAGGAGGGCTTCTCTGGGGGAGCTCCTTATCGTGAGGACACCCTTTGGGCCAGGCATCTTTATGCACTGGTAAGCGTAGTGCGTAGCTGTCATGAACTTGGCCAGGGTAGGTCGTCCCAAGATAGCATTGTAGGCTGTCTCGAAATCGACTACATCGAACAGGATTTTCTCTGTTCGGAAGTTCTCCGGTGTACCGAAGGTGACTGGGAGCGTGACTTGTCCTATCGGCGTTGCCGATGAACCCGGGACGATACCATGGAAAGCGTGTGTCACCGTCTGAACAGACGATCGTGGCACTTGCATTGCGTCGAGGGCGTTGGCGAATAGGATATTGAGGGAGCTCCCTCCATCTATTAACACGCGGCCCACTCGGCAGTTGTTGATCGTTGGCTCGACCACGATAGGGTATCGTCCTGGACGAGCGCAATTCTCGGGGCAGTCGGTCTGGTCGAAAGAGATCGTGACCTCGGATCACTTGACCGCTCGAGGAACTCGTGGTACACTCGCGAGAACTTCTCGGGCGATCGCCTTGTATTGCCTCTTGGACTCGTAAGAGGTGGAGCCCCCGAATATGTGCTCGATTGCTCTAACATGCCCCTGGAAAGGCTCAGGAGTGGAGTCATCGTCGTCGGAAGTTGTCTCCCAGCTGTTGTTAGCGACTTGAGGGTTCTCCTCGTGGAACCTCTCTCTTTCTTCCCGAAGGTACTTCTTAAAGATGCGACATTGCCGCAGATCATGCGAATAGGTCTGGTGGAAATCACACCAGGGCTTGGACGATTTGTCGGAGGATGCGGTAGGTTTATCTTTGGAGCGTGGTCGCCAGGTGCGCTTCTCGGAGATCTCGGCCATCACCTCGTCGGCTTTGATCCTTTTCTCCTTGTTCCCTCCGGAGGGCTTCTTCTTGCGCTTAGACTTGCGCGAATTGCTCCTCGACTGGAGGGGGGAGCTGGTCGACTCACCCCGCTGTTGCTTGATATAACGCAGGGTTTCCTCCACACAAGCAGCGTTCTCGGCCAGGTCCATGAGCTGCCTGGTGGTCTTCGGTGGCCGCATGATCAAATCGTGCGTGCACATCTCGTTTCTGCTGCCTCGAGTGAAGGCACGGATGACGTCCGAGTCCGTTATCTCCGGGATAGTGTTGCGGACAGCACTAAACCTTTTGGTGAACTCTCGGAAGGTCTCATCTGGTCGTTGGACGACAAGGAATAGGTCGTCCACCCGACCAGGTCTTGGGAAGGTACCCTGGAAGTTCCCGAGTAACATGTCGCATAGCTGTCCCCAAGAACGGATCGTTCCTGGGGGTAGATTCGTCAACCATGTCCTAGCAGCTCCTCTGAGAGCAGTAGGAAGATAGTTGGCCATTACCTTCTCGTCACCGCCGGCCGCCTCAATCGCGGTGGTGTAGATCTGGAGGAACTCCACGGGATTCGTGGTTCCATCGTACGATTCAAGCGAACCAAGCTTGAAACGAGAAGGCCAGCATACCTGTCGGAGTTCCTGGGACAGCGCCTGACATCCGCTGAAGGATCCCCGATAAGGTACGTTCTTGCCGCTATTCGGGGTCGAGGAACGGCCCCGAGCATTGGCGTTGTGCACTTGGTCTCTCCGAGAAGGTTGCTGCTTGTGCCGACGCATTTGGCGGCGGCGCCGCTCAAGCTGTTCTCGGAGGTCCACTGGCCGCTCCTCCTGAGGAGACCGGTTCCTGGGGTGTCGTCCCTCTTGATCTCGCTCTTCCAGCGGAGGAGGGGTATCCACTCGAGTAGAGCTGCGGGCCACCGATCGGGGCTCGAGAGGATTCGGCCTGGTTCTGAGCCTCTTGGAGGTCAGCCCCCAGCCGTTGCAGCCACTGCACACCCGCGGGTGTCGATAGATCCGCCACGGGAGGCTGTGACAGCAGGTTGCGCACTTCCGCAAGTCTTCGAGTAGTTCGGGACACGTACTCCCTTGATCCCGGGGAGGATCTTCCCACATCGGCAGGCAAATCTTCGTTCCGGCGGGGAGTTCTTTCCCCGTCGGCGGGTAAGTCCCCATTCATGTGGGAGGCGTCCACGTGCGAGCCCCCGGGCAGATTTTGATTTCCGAGGTCTTCTTGACCATCGTTGATCGCGAGTACCATCCGAGGTTCTTGGCTGGACGACGTGTACTCGTATTCCATCGCGTTGTCCTCATCGGACGCGACGCGGGTTAAGTCTTGATCGTTCTCACGATCAGAATTAGCAGGAGAAATTCCAGCCATGGGGCTGGTCGTTCCTGCCGGGGAGTCATCGTTCAAGACTAACTTCCCGCTGAAGGCCCTGGCGCACTCGGTTCTGAAGTGATCTGCTTCGCCATCCGAGTCCTCTCCAGGGGCGTATTCTCGAAGTCAACTCGATCCGTCACTGGATACGGGTCCATAGGGCCAAAGTTGTCATAGAAGCCCCGGTCCGAGTGCCCAGTGCGGGGCGAGATTGCGACCGGTTTTCCTGCCGTGCTTGCTACTTCCTCCTCGGTCGAAACCGGGGAGGGCTGTGCAAACAGCGCTGGGATCTTATCGCGCCTAGTTGCGCGTCCTGCCGACTTTGATCTTTCCTCGATGACTTGGTCCGGAGAGGTCCCCACGGTCGGCGCCATCTGTCGACGATCAGTGAACCGGCGATCTTACGGTACTCGTGAGATGATGATTACTGGGGGGTAGGGACCTCTAGGGCCCAAGTGCCAAGAGATCTGACAGCAGGGGACAGCCGTTTTTATACAGGTTCGGGCCTCCCTCAGGATAATAACCCTACGTCCTGTTGCTATATATTGATCGGGAACACGCTTTACAATGGGGATGTATGTTAGTGGCTATCCTAGGCCTAATCGTAGACTAATCCTAGCTAATCCTCCGGGCTCGACTCCTTCGAGACTGCGGGTCTTCTAGAGCTTCGCCTCCTGGGATCCTATACTGCTTGTGCTGCGACTAGTTGAATCTGTTGGATCTAACTTGACCTCATTGGCTCTCCCCTCCCCTATGGGATTGCTGATCCTTATATAGGGGGTTCCAGGGGTCGTACTAGACGTGGACTCACGCCCAAGTAGGACTCCGGCTTCCTTAAACGTCGGGATTGACTTCCTAATTTAAGGGGAGTCTTCCCTCCTCTAGAGGGGTTACCTTATCGTCCGGGGATCCTTAATCGGATACACTGTACCTTCCTAAAGTCCCGGGGAACCGTACACGGATACCCCTAATACGCGGGATACCGTACTACTCATCATCAAAAACAATTCCAATGACTATATTTGCAATGGATATATTTGTAACGGATATATATTTTAATAGATATATTTGTAACGGCTCTATTTTTAACTACTAATTTTCATCATCTATATTTGTAACAATTATATTTTTTTGGTCTATATATCAAGGCCATTTGCTCTTATAGCTATTCCTCCTCTACCACATCACAATGAGTCATGCAACTTCATGCAATGGAGCCAGTGACACCTTCTCCTTCGTCACCCCGACCTCCTCCCCCAGAGTAGTCATGGGAGGAGGCGTCGGATCTCTCGGGGGAAGGCCACTCGCCTCGAGCTGTCCGACAAGTTTACTCCTGTTATACTAGTCGAGAAAAAATACTAGGAGAACTAGTCAGGCAGAAGTACTAACCTGGGGTTGGGGATTCGGTGAAGGAGAAGGGTCCCGGGCGGGAGATCCCGCCTGAGCAACCTCCACCGTCGCCTTAACTTCGGAAGGACCTCCTGCCCTTGTCTCGGAGGGTGGTGGGGTCGCTTCGAGGACCTCAACGTCCTCATCCTGAACAGGAGGACCAGCACGCTCGGCCTCCGAGTCAGGACCTCCGCGGCCTACCCGCTGCAGAAGGAAAACCCGAGTGCCATCAGCAGGGCAACTCGGACAAATCAAAGCTAGAAAAGGTAAAAAATGACAACTCACCGAAAGGACTTCTTGTTGGGTGTTGGGGCTCAATCTCAGAAGGGGCAAGGGCACATCGGTACGCCCGCCTTGGGGGGACTGCTCGAATAGGTTGTTTAGCCTACTCAGAAGCTCTCCGGGGGACAAGTCTGTGCAAACCAAAGGAAGTCGAAAATGAGTGAGGGGTCTTATTGGCTGAAACGATACGAGGAGATCACAATCCTTACCCGTGTCAAAGTCCCTTGTCTGGTCTTGGTTCTCTAGAGCTCCCCAGGTGGGCTTAACCCTCGACCGAAGAGGGCTGATCCAGCGCCGAAGGAAGTCCTCCGCGACGTCCCACGCCGACAAGCCTCTAGCGACGAGATTGGCGATGTCATGGACAAAGGCCTTGAGCAACCTGGTCTCTTTCGGGGCCTCCACCCAGCACTTCGTCGGGAAGGGAGCCAAGCCACGGTAACTGATTCTAGAGTATGGCGGGGGCTGGTAGTAGAACAACCGGGAGTGCCAGCCTGACCACGATGACTTCCAGGAAGAGGCAATGTAGGCATCCTTCTTCCCTTCACGAAGTCGAAACCCGGTGCGGCCGACGACTCCTCCGCCGCTGACCTTCATCCGGCGGAGATTGTAAAAATACCTCCACAGCTCCAGGCTCGGTCTGATGCCGAGGTAAGCTTCGCACAAATGTGTGAAGACCGCCAGCATCAGAACCGAGTTTGGGTTGAGGTGAATCAACTCGATTCCGTAGAAGTGGAGCACGAGGAGGAAGAAGTTTGAAGGTGGGAACTGGAATCCACACCTAAAGAAATTTGCGAAGACGACGGTCCAGTCTGTGTCGGGGCAAGTAGGCGAACCGTGAAGACTTTATTCACGACGTCCTCAAGTAGGTATACCCTGACTGAGTAGTCAGGTTATCCTTATCGAGATAATCTTTTAAGGAAAACCAAGGCTTTTTCAGACTTAATCTGTCCCATCGATCAAGGACACGTGTTCGCCTGGTAGATTTCTGGGAAACCGAACCGTCGGGGCGAGAATTTCGCGTGGTGATGAAGAATCTTTCCTTTTTCTAGGACACTGTTTGGCTGACGTTAGCCAAAATGCAGCGCGCTTGTCGGGGTCGTGGGTTTGTCAGACCCTCTTTTTCCTGCGCAACGTTTCATATGCGGAAAAAGCAACTGCCCGTGTTAAATGCAATGGAACAGATCATGCTGTTAACCACGCTTGGTCAGGCGAAAGTTGAATTCTTTAGGAGATCAAGAATCGGGGTTTTGCCCACATTACTCTTCACTCCCTAGTATTCCCACCGTCTTCTTCCTTGCGCCCTCGCTACCCTTTTCCGCCCTCACCATCTCCGATCAAGCGACGAAAATGGGCAAGAAGAGCTCTACAAAGTAGTCCCCGGAGAGCAAGAAGTCCTCGGGAGATACTTCGGGGGAGCAAGTCTCTGCCATCCCCGAGTTTGAAGCTTCGGTGATGGAGTCTGCCGCCATCAAAAGGCTCGTGGCGGAGGAGGTCATCCTCCTGGAGGTGTTCATGCCTTACCGGGAGGCCGTGAAGAAGATGGTCCCCAGCCCCGACACAGACTGGACCGTCGTCTTCACAGATTTCTTTAGGTGTGAATTCCAGTTCCCACCTTCAAGCTTCTTCCTCCTCGTGCTCCAGTTCTATGGAATCGAGTTGATTCACCTCAACCCGAACTCGGTTCTGATGCTGGCGGTCTTCACACATTTCTGCAAAGCTTACCTCAGCATCAGACCGAGCCTGGAGCTGTGGAGGTATTTTTACAATATCCGCCAGATGAAGGTCAGCGGCGGAGAAGTCATCGGCGGCGCCGGGTTTCGACTTCGTGAAGGGAAGAAGGATGCCTACATTGCCTCTTCCTGGAAGTCGTCGTGGTCAGGCTGGCACTCCCGGTGGTTCTACTGCCAGCCCCTACCATACTCTGGAATCAGTTACCGTGGATTGGCTCCCTTCCCGACGAAGTGCTGGGTGGAGGCCCCAAAAGAGACCAGGCTGCTCAAGGCCTTTGTCGGCGAGGGACATCGCCAATCTCGCCGCTAGAGGCTTGTTGGCGTGGGACCCTCGCAGAGGACTTCCTTCGGCGCTGAATCAGCCCTCTTCAGTTGAGGGTTAAACCCGCCTGGGGAGCTCTAGAAAACCAAGACCAGACAAGGGACTTTGACACGGGTATGGATTGTGATCTCCTCGTATCGTTTTAGTCAATAAGACCCCTCACTCATTTTTGACTTCCTTTGGTTTGTGCAGACTTGTCCTTCGGAGAGCTTCTGAGTAGGCTAAACAATCTATTCGAGCAGTCCCCCCAAGGCGGGCATACCGATGTGCCCTTGCCCCTTCTGAGGCTGAGCCCCGACACCCAACAAGAAGTCCTTTCGGTGAGTTGTCGATTTTTACCTTGTCTAGCTTTGATTCGTTCGAGTTGTCCTGGTAATGGTACTCGGGTTTCCCTTCTGCAGCAGGTAGGCCACGGAGGTCCTGACTCGGAGGCCGAGCGTGCTGGCGCTTCTGTTCAGTATGAGGACGTTGAGGTCCTCGAAGCGACCCTGCCACCCTCCGAGACAAGGGCAGGAGGTCCTTCCAAAGTTGAGGCGACGGTGGAGGTTGCTCAGGCGGGATCTCCCGCCCGGGACCCTTCTCCTTCACTGAATCCCCAACCCCAGGTTAGTACTTCCACCCGCCTAGTTCTCCCAGTATTTTTTATCGACTAGTATAACAGGAGTAAACTTGTCAGACAGTTTGAGGCGAGTGGCCTTCCCCCAAGAGATCCGATGCCTCCTCCCACGACTACTCTGGGGGAGGAGGTCGGGGCGATGAAGGAGAAGGTGCCACTGGTTCCTGCTGATAAGCGAGGTTCGGACGCCTCAGCGAAAGGATCTCTCCCCCCAGCGAAGCGCCAAAGGTTAGTTCCTTCTTGTGGTCCTTTGTTTCTTATTTTTATGAAGGATTGACATGACTTCTCTGCTGACTAGGGTGACCATCTTTCCGGCCGAAGTCCCGATGAGGGGCCGTTGTTGAGAAGCAGCCCCTGGCACCATGCTCGGTGTCGCCCCTGGCCGAACGGACTGAGCTTCCTGTGCCGGAGCCCTTGGTGTCCGCGAGCGTCGGCGTGACCTTCCTGCTTCAGGTAATGCAAAAATTAGTAGCAAAAAAGTTTTACCTTATTGATACTAACCTTTTCTTTCTTAGCTCGCTATCTCCCGGTTGCTCCGCTCGAGAAGTCTCGAGCTGAGCTGGAGGCGGCGAACAAGGAGCTGAAGAAGCGCCTCGCGGAGTCCGGGAGCTGGCAGGCCGTGAAGGAGGAGCTGCAAAGGCACCTTGAAGACTCCGAGAAGCAGCGGGCGATGGTCGAGGCTGATCTTCTGGCCTCGAAGTCCCGTCTTTCGGAGGCGGAGTCTTCCCTACAAAGGAGCCAAGCCTACGCGGGGAAGTTGGAGGAAGACCTCGAGCGGGCCCTTGGCATGCTCGAGTAGGTGCTTGTCGAGGTCAGCGTCACCGTCTTCCATAGTCCTCCTTCGGCTGCCCGACTAGTAGAGCTCGCGGCGTCTGTCTCCCGGCTGAAGCCTATTCTCGAGAAGCTTCTCAAGGACGAGCTTCAGCAAGGTGTGTGTGATGCCCTGGCCTTTGCCCTGGCCCTTCTGAAGTGCAGGCACCCGGACTTGTCCCTGGAGGCTCTCGCTACTGATCTGCTAGCTGGTAAGGAGGAGACGCTTCTCAACGTCGTGCAGAGTGCTACGGATGCCTTTGGTGATTGAGTTTAGGCGCCTGGCTTTGAGTAGGATCTGTAACTACACTTTGTAAAAAATAGTGGTTAGTAACTGTGCGCTAAACTGTGTGTTTTAGGTTTCAAAAACCTATCTTTGCTCTGTGAAATCTTGTTGAGCACGAGGGATCTTGTAGACTTAGTCGGAACTAGCGCCCTGGTCTCTCTTTGACGCAGGCTTACGAGTAGTGTCGTATGCCGTTCTAACTGTGATCGACCAGGTCTTAGGTTTAGTCGGATGGAGGGCTCCGAGGCTCCTCGTCATCAGTAAACGCAATAAGGGGTCTTCGTACAGCTTATCGTGACCATGGCAGCATCTTTGTGTTCCTTTGTTGAGGGAAGAAATCGGACGCTAGCTAGTAAGTTCTACCTTTACCCTGTTGGCGACAACATTCCACTCTACCTGAGATATTTTCCTTTCAAAGTAGTCGAGGGAGTGGGTAAGCATATGGGTTCTGTTGGTCTAGTTGTATTCGCACCTCCTTTTCTTTTCCTTCACTCGAGGTCGGGGATCGTTACTACGGAACCGGGGAGCTTAGTCGACCAGGCCTTAGGTCTGGTCAGGCGGGGGGCTCAGTGGCTTCCCCTGTCACCTGCGGACACGTTAAGGGGTTTTCCTCGCATCCCAAACGGTTGCAGTGCGGAACCTCTTTCCTTTGTTTAGGTCAAAAAAGTTGGTACTTGTACACATACACCAATTTGCCATATACTTATCCAGCCCCCGATTGTCTTATTCGAGAAGTATCTCAGATAGGTAGTCTGAAAAAATATCGAACTAGAAACTTTATATATTAAAAGCTGTGAATTGTCATTTACAAGCTACCTGTAAGAGAAACTGTTTGAAAAAAAAATACTATGCCGTGCCATCCTCTCCTTTTCCAGCTTGTCGTTAGTTGCACCAGAAACTCTTGCCCTCTTGTCGTGGTCTGCTGATGAAGCTTTTTTGAGTGCGCGTGCTAGGCGGCGGCGCCCGGAGCGTCTTATCATCAGTTCGTTCGTAGCGTGACGACCTTGGGGCTGGAGCCAGTGCAACCCTGAGACGTGCTGGTGAGGAGGTGATGGCCGTGCTGTCTTACCGAGGGTGCTTGCACGGAGAACTCTCTAAGGGACATGACTCTTTGCTGCTGACACGAGTGACCTGGATCGGGCGGCTTCCCCTGTGGAGTTATCGTCTTACTGTCCTGATCTTAGTCGTGGAACTCTTTCTCCGACTTGGAGGGGGTGTTTTCCGAAGTTGCCACTTGTAGTTGCGGCGGAGGTCTTGACGACGTGGAGGCACGTGCTGTGATGTCGGTGCCCCGGTTAGCGAGTTGCGGCTATTCCGCGAGGTCGAGGCTGTGCTTGTCGCAGAGACACGCTTCTTGGGGTGAGCTCTTTATCGTGAGGATGCCTTTTGGGCCAGGCGTCCGTTTGATCGCTCTCCGATAAGGCACATTCTCGCCGCTGTTCGGGGTCAGGGATCATCCCCGAACGTTGGCGTGGTATCTGTGGTCTCTCCGAGGGGGTGATTACTCCCGCTGGCGCCTCTGGAAACGGCGCTCGTTGAGCTAGTCGCGAAGGTCGACGCGTGGTTCCCCCGGGGGAGACCTATTTTGGGATGTCGTCCTTCTCTCTCAGATCCCTCTGGTCGAGAGGGGGTTTTCCCTCGGGTGGTGCTGCGTGTCACCGATTGTGCTCGGGAAGATTCGGCTTGGTCCTGGGCCTGTTGTAGGTCAGCCCCCAACCGTTGCAGCCACTGCCTTCCTTCGGGTGTCGACAAGTCTACTGCCGGTGGATGCAACAGCAGGTTGCGCACCTCGGCAGGCCTTCGAGCGGTTCGGGACACGTAATCTCTTGTCCCAGGAGGGGTTCTGTCTGCAGCCATAGGCAAATTCCCATTTGGAGGAGTAGCCATCGGGCCGCCATGTTGACCCCGGCCCTCGAACTCTTCGTGACCGTCATCGATCGCAAGAACTATCCGAGCACCGGGAGTAGATGGGGTGTAGGCCCTCTCCATCGTGTTGTCCTCATCGGACACAATGCGAGTGGGATCTTGATCGTTTGGACGATCAGAAAACGCAGGTGACAGCCCGGTCATTGGGCTAGCTGATCCTACGGGGAAGTTGTTGGTTAATACCAATTGTCCCCTGAAAGCCCGGGCGCACTCAGTTCTGAAGCGATCAGCTTCGCGATCTGAATCCTCGCCGGGGGTGTATTCTCCATAATCTACGCAATCAGTCACTGGGTAAGGATCCATCAGGCTAAAGTTGTCGTAGAAACCCTGGTCCGAATACCCGGTTTGGCGCGCGAGGGCGATCGGATTCCCTGCCAGATCTGCTTCCTCCTTATCGGATTGAACCGATAAGGGCCGTGCAGCTGGCGCAATGGGCTGATCGCGACTAGTTGCACTTCTCGCCAACTCCGATTCTTCCTGGACGGCTTGAGCCGGAGAGGTCCCCACGGTCGGCGCCATCTGTCGACAATCGGTGAACCGCCAATCTTACGGTATTCGTGGAGGTGTGATACTGGGGGGTAGGGACCTCAAGGTCACAAGGCCAGGAGATCTGACAACAAGGAAAAGCCCTTACAGCGGATAACGGCCCTATGTCCTGTTCGTATATATTAAACAGAGAATGCTCTTACAGAGGATGTGTAGGTTAGTGGCTACCCTAGGCCTAATCGTAGACTAATCCGACTAAATCCGCCCGGCTCGACTCCTTCGAGGCGGCGGGTCTTCTTGTGGGAGTCGTTAGGGCTTCTGGATGGATTATGGCTTATCGTGGGACTAGAAAGGCCTGGGTGGAAAAACTTGTCCTCCCCTATGGGATTACTGCTCCTTATATAGGGGGCTCCCAGAGTCGTACTGGACATGGACTTACGCCCAAGTAGGACTCTGGCTTCCTAAAACATCGGGATTGACTTCCTAGTTTAAGGGGTGTCTTCCCTCCTTACAGAGGTTACCTTATCTCCTGGAGATCCTTACTGGATACGCGTACTTGATCCGTTAATCCAGGGAATAACATACGGTATGTCTCCATGTATGGGATACCGTACTATACATCATCACCCCCAAACTCGGGGCGGGCACGCTCTTGGAGCTGTGTCGAGCATGCTGCCGCGACCCTGCACCGCGTCGACAAGGTTCGCAGACTTCAGTTGAGAGACGAGGCATCTGTTTGCTTACACCTTTTTGTGCCGTACTTCCCATGTCATTTGCTTTGCCGTTGTTATTTGACAAACTGTTATTCGTTTCCTTGTGCTAGTTGTCAGGATTGATGTCGTCGAGGAAAGTGCCATCTCGCAACCATGCGGGGCCGGAGCGTAGAATGCCGGACGCAGGGACGGAGAAGAACGTGATCGAGGAGAGGGGCAAGACAATAGCCCCGGTGATGCACACCAGCTACCTCGGCTGCTCTTCTGCGGATGTGAGGCTCTTCCGACGGCTTGCCGAGGCGAGCATGACTCCCGGCTCGAGCCACGTTACGGGCCTGAAGCCCCCAGGTCATTCTGACGTGAGGGGCTCGTCTGGCCAGGGGCGGATCGTCGTCTTTGCCGCCCAGTTCAACGTCGGGCTGTGCCTCCCACTGTCTGACCTCTTACGGGGTGTACTATAGTTTTTTCGAGTGACGCTGTCAGATCTCCACCCTTCGGCTTTCGTCCTGATTGCTGCTTTCGATGTGCGCGGCCTAAAGCATTGAGATGGTGAGCTCTCCCGCGCTCTTTGCTTGGATGTACGTGCCAATAGAGACGACACTGCGGGTTTGGGAGCACCGGGGTCTTCTTTCGGTCTACGGGACGGTCAGCTTTGGCCGGCGTCATGGGCGCCGCATTGGGGCCTACCCTGCGTTTCCCCTAAAGAAGGTTTGGAGGGACTGGCAGAGGACGTGGTTTTACTATCGCAATCCCTCCTTGCAGCGACTGAGAGGGGTGGTAGCACCGTTCTTCGGGCAAGCTCGCCTTAGCGGGCGGGATGACGAGGACGTGACCATGCTTCAACGCATGGCTCGCGAGCTAAGCGTGTGCACCTTGGTGGAGGAGTACTGTTTGCTGGGCATTGCTCCGCTCGCTCAGGGCTGGACTCTGTCTCTAGCGCCACCGAGCTTGTCACGCTCCCTGCGTGTCCCGCGAGGGTACACGCCCATGACGTGTGAGTGCCTCTTACTTTTACTCGTAGTTCATTTTTGTTGATCTTAGCTCTTACTGAACCTTGTATGCTCTCACGTTGGAGGCTCCACGCTGGAGGACGGAGAGCTGTGTGCTCACGAAGTGTTGGGCCGCTTCACCCTTATGGAGGCCAAGGAAGCGAGCCGATTGATCAAGGGGGCCCGGCGCAATCGGGTTTGCGAGGACTTTGGGTGGCGGGTGCCTACCCGGCCGTTCCCCGTGGTTGCTAAGGCCCTTACCATGAGCAAGCGGAGCCGGTCACCTTCTCCATCCTTGCCAGAGCGGACGATTCGAGCGTGTGGAGTGTCCGGGGACGTTTCTTCCAGCCATACCCCGGAGGTGCCACGGCGTCGCCCCGGGCCTGGGAAGGGCCCGATGTCGACATCGTTCATGCGAGATATCGAGTCACACTCACAGGACTACAAGGACGATGTCGAGGTGTCCGCCAAGTCAGACCTGCCAGCGTAGTGTGACCTTGGGCCAATGGGCCTATGTGACTCGTCGTCGTCTTCGAGTGAGATTGACCTATGGGTCATTGGGGGCGATGAGGCCGCTTCCAGCTTTCCTGTGATAGATTATGCGGTGAGCCCTGAGGCAGTGGCCCCATGCGCCGGCTCCCATGGCGTCTAATAATGACGGTGTTGAGGAGGGTAAGGCTGATGGGCCGCACCCTTTCTCTGTTGTGGGCCGGTTGCTTTCGGATCCCTTTGTCAACCCTGAGGCTAAGGTGGGCTTTTACCAGGACGCCGCCGTGCAGCTTTCTATGGCTAACCTTGACACGGCGTTCGAGGGTTTGTCCTTGCGACAGATCCATGCTGCCTCTAAGTCTGCCATGCTCAAGGTACGGTTAGTGTTTTACTTATATGAGGTTTTTGTGACATGGTTCCCGCGGTTGTGCCTTTACTATGCTTTCTCCTCGCAGGCTTTCTTTGCCGTAGAGCAAGCATGGGAGATGCGATGATCTGGGTGAGTCCCAGCGGGCTTGCCTCCGTGAGGAGAAAAAGAAGAATGTTCTGGAGGCCTAGGCGGAGGCCGCCTCAGCCAAGGAGAGGTTGAGTCAGCACGAGGAGGTGATGGCCCAGGCGGAGGCTGTCTCGACCAAGCAGAGGTTGGGTCAGCACGATCTCCCAGCTTCGTGCTACTCTCCATGCCGCCCAGACTCGGCAGGGAGAGCTAGCCACCCTGGCGGGCACGACGTGTGCCGCTGCTCGTGAGCTCGAAGGGGTGCTCGGCATTGAGCTCGACCTTCACACTAGTGCTGACGAGGACAAGGTTGCAGGCTAGCTCCAGTGGACGGCAGCAGTTTGTACTACCGTGTGTGAGGCGGTGCCAGACCACGGGCAGGACTGTGCTCGGGCCTCTCTTGAGTTGTCTCTTGCTTGTCTTCGTTTGGCTGGCTGCGACCCCTCGGGCAGGTTTCGGACAGAGGGTTACGAGATACCGAGCCAGGCTGACATCCAGCGGGCCCAGGCTCCCTTGAGGTTTGATGCAGAGGCCTTCCTTTCAGACGCATGGAAGAAGCACGGCAAGAAGTACCTTCACGGGATACGGAGGGCCCGTCTCGACGGAGGGTCTTGTGCTACCGCTTTTGATAGACCTTCTGATGGATCCGACCCACCTTTTCAGGTGAGAGACTTGTTACTTGTGCTCACGTGGCAG
>JAGXJF010000572.1:0-70266 GCA_019208055.1 Stipa capillata
ACCAGTAATACGCGAGGGCCGTCCGCGGTTCGGCGTGCCAGTCGCTTTGCTCGCAGTGGCAGCGCTCCGCTGTGAGGAACGCGCGCGTCTGTATCGTGTGCCGATGAAGCGTCGAGGTGCCTGGCGCGTACGTCTCTTCCGTTCGGGCGCGGTGTCCGGCGTGGGCATCGTAGCGGGGGCGCACCCCCAGCCGGGGGCGGCTGATGGTAGCCGGAGCGAGGCGGCAAGTTGCAGCGAAGCGCCGTTGGAAGCGGCGTTCAGTGGTGGGTGGGCAGTAGCGGGGATAGATGTGGTCAAGGCCCGAGCTGGCAGGCGAGAAGGCTCGTGCGGGTGAGGAGGAGAACAAACACGCGGGGTAGACGGGCGGACGGATTTGGGAGAGAGAATCCGCAGGGAGGATCGCTAAGTACGAGGCAGCACGGCATGCGGGGGGGGGGAGGGGGCACGAAAAACAGGTACTAGGTTGATGGCCGCGGGGGGAGCCTTCCGGAGAGCGGGTTCAGGTTTCAGAGAAGGGGCGCGCCTCGAAGGGTTGGTGTAGATGATGTGGGGGAGGAGTGTGTTCAGGCGAGGCGGCTGGGGACGAACCGGCGGGCAACATTCCGGGGGTGGCGTTAGTACTGGTAGGTCGCTGTGGGCGGCCCCCCTGCCTCACGCGTGCTGGCCGACCCGACATTGTAAGACTGCACCAACTCGGAGGCGCCACCACGCCAGGCCGCTTACGCCACGTACCCCCTGCCCCGACCCACGGCGCCCCCAGCGGGCGGAGGGGGGGGGCCGGGGGGGGGGGGGGGGGGGGGCCCATCTAAGGGGGGGGGGGGGGGGCCGTGCGAGGGGGGGGGGGGTCGCGCGCTGCCTTGCCGGCTGGCCCCGGGCGCCCCGCGAGGATGAGTCGCGGGGGCGCACAGGTTTGGCGCTCTTTTCCTCGGCGTGTTTTTGATGTGGTCGGTCGCGTCGTTTCGTTTGTTTGTCTCGGTGACGGGGCTGGGGAGAGAGATTGAAGGTGGGTTGGCGTGGGTATTTGATTGTCGTGCGAGACCGAGACGGCGTGGCTTCGGGAGGTGGGATTCGGTCGGATCGTGTACTGACGTACGTGGTGGCGCAGGTCAAAGAAGGCGGGGATCAAACGAGTTCGCCTAGCGTAGCGGTGGGAGGATTTTTTGTTTGGTTTTTATATATATCGTCCGTGTCGTTTTTGTTGTGGTTTGCAACTGTTTGAACTGTGTTGTGTTATCACTCTGTTTTTATGTGTTTTCCTTTGGATTTCTGATGTGTTGGTGTGGTGGAACTGTAGCGGATATACGCTTAGCTGGTATTCGTATTCGAGAAAACACTAAAAACGGCAAGCGAATATCCATATCCAAATAAAAACGATGCGGAGTATGGATGTTATTGGAGATTTTATTTCTCGCATACGGATGCGGATATGGCACTGGATTATAAAACATACGAGATACGATATGTGGATATATCCATATCCACATCAAGTTATATTAGCCCAATTCAGCAGCTCATCTTTAGTTTCGTTAGCTCCTCAAGCCAATTATGTTACCCAAGTAATCTCAATAGATGAGCAAACTCCATTTCTCTATGTGCAACATATTTTTTATCGATTACTTATCCTATCAACATAACATACTACTAGTGTGTGTCATCTGTTCATATGTCATGAGCTCGATCATCAATGTTCATAGTACTTATCTCGTTATGTGGTTTATCATAGTCTATCATTAAAGTATAGAGAATATTCGTATCTGACCGAATTGAGTACATATCCGATGTGTGTTCGTTATTCGAGTAACATCCGTATCACATATTCGTAATTGACACATCCGTATTTGTGTCCGTATTCGTTTTCTTTGAACATCTGGACACAGAAGTGGGAAGGGCACTATACGATCCGTATCCGATCCGTTTTCCACGCTTAGATGGGTGATTGAACATGTTAGTGGTTGACAAATTCCTCATTATTACTATATGCTGATGTGTTGTTCTGTTTTTCTCTCTCTCCAATTCATCGCACATATGGAGTTTATCTGTTTCACAAAGTAGTACACGTTGTAAATCATGTTTATAAGAATGTGAACTGATGGTGATACAACTACTAATAGATCAAACACAACACAATACAAAAGTAAAGGGGACACATAGATGTAGAAGTGATACCGTTTCTCTTATTACCAAAATCTTATGTGTAAATACATCTATTTATAGACCACCTACGTAGTGATTAGAGTTAAGTATTGACAACAAGTGGGCCCCTAGGGGGCACACCAAGCACGTGCACCGGCCAACCCCTATGTGGGCTAGTTTCACAACACCTAGCACGAGATGTGTTGTCGACAACAGTATTGCTCGCTAAAACTCCGAAAGAAACGTCTTTGTAAGATGAAGAAAGAGTACATAACATACATTTATCATGTTGCACGAGATATTTCGTTAAAAACCTTATATCGAAAACTTCAATGAAACTCGTTAAAAGGAAAAGAGTGCAACTCGTTGACCTTCGTTGATCTTCGTGAAACTTGCCTTCTCTAAGTCGCATCATACTTATTCCATCGAACATACCTTTCAACAGTTAGGTGCAGGTAATATTTTACTGAATAATCTGCACTATTTTCACAAGACTTAATATGCAAAACTTTTACAATTTGATTCTATCTCTTGGACAATGATTATTTGGGGTTGCTATGTTTGGTATACATATCTCATCTAGATGTATTTAACAAGTAGCATTATCTTCATAAATAATGGTCAGGGTTCGGATGATGTCAATCTACATGATTGTTATATGTGATTCGTCATCATCGAAGCCGTATACATTCTCGTATTGCTTCGAATAATGAATTATTTTAGAGTGTTCGTCGATGTAGTCACAAGGCTTTGATTTGATGATTTCCAGGATACAACAATTCATCCAATAAGAAATAACAACTAATGTTTGGACTTGCATTAGTGGGTCTGACGGGAAACCAACATCTACATATCCCATGATGTCTAAGGTCTTGGTTCTTTATAAAAATATCCAAGACCTCTTAATCCCTGAAGATAGCGGAGGATGTTCTGACCACCATTTGAATGCCTTTGTGACCTTGCATTATGCGGGTCTGACGGGAAACCAACATCTGCATATCACATAATGCTAAGTTCTTGGTTCTTTATATAAAACAGTCCGAGACCTCTTTATCCCTGAAGATAGCGGAGGATGTTCTTGACCCCATTTGAATGCCTTTGTGACCTGCATTATGTGGGCGGCCTTGGAATTCTCCTCGAGCGATTCAACCGTGCTCTCCAGCTTCACTAGGACAGCCCCAACAAGCCGTGGGTGGGCACACTGCCGCTATGCAACAAGGTGGAACAAGACCTCTTCCACGCGGGACAATTCTCACCATCGGAAATGCCATGAGGACAAATTCTAGGAAGACCCCCGGCTTAATGAGGCTACCTCAAAGTTTATTGTCCCCAACCTTTTCACAGTCATAGAAGAAAGCATGTTCTGTCCATGACGACATCTCTATGGGGCTTGGATTCGGGCTCTCCGGGGGAAAATTTCCATTGATTTGCATCTTGAAGAATTTGTTTCCCTTTGGACTTGGTCACAAGGTGTGGTCCTAGGCCCAAACACCTCGACTCAATCTTATGGCGCTGGTCAACAGATGGCTCATATTCCACCAGTCGGCCTACTCGGCCCCATTTGTTGGTTCTCATGTTACCCACAACATGAGCATAACTTAGAAAACCCGCACACAGTTAAAATACAATTCTTCACATGACCTCTAGCGCAAAACAGAATCCTAACTGCTGATAACCTCGCCATTCGAGGGTAGCCACATGCTCCCATATGCCTTCTCTGTAATCATGATCTAGAGATCAGGCCGCACCTTTGTCTTCATTGCCCTTTTGCCCACGAGATTTGGGGAGCTCATCTATCAGCTTACAACTGAAACATATATATTACTGGCCAAATCAGAGATATACTATACCATGTCTCTTGGTGGTTATTTACGTCCAAGCCAACTCCAAAAGCTCAAAGACACCAATTCAATGGGGTGACAACTTATATCATGTGGAATATTGAAAGGAAAGGAACTACATGGCCTTCCAGAGGATATCTGTGACCCCTTTTCAAGTCACCACCTTATCGCATGAAGCTATTGATCTCCATGTCGTGGCGCTTCGCCCTCCGCCTGCGCCCTAGTTGTTGTTTTTTTGGGGATCCGTTGGCCAACTGTGCTTGCCCTTCGCCTCCCAGTTTCACACCGAGCGTTGCACGTTTGACCTTGTCTCTTTGATCCTTGTATATATTTATACTCGCTTTCCTTGTTATAATGAATAGCAGCCTGCCTCTTTGGGCAAAAGAAAAAAAGATACCCGGATTAAGACAATGTCCGGACGAAACTGATACAATGGTGGATACTACGGTATGATTCGCTATGATATGGTTTGAGCTAGCAACGTACAACCAAATGTATGGAATGTTCCATAGCTGTCCTTAAAAAGTTCCTTTGGAAGGACGTTTATGGATACTACTGATTAGGACGCGTACGTACCGCGTATGAGCTTCCATAAACAGCTTGTTTCATCGTTAGGTTGTCATCTGGCCTGGAATGATTTGCAGCATGGTACTTATCGGTGGATGTAACAGATCACCAGTAATAGCACCAGTATTGTTTTGACTAACTTCCAAACCATACAACAGTAGTAATCTGACTCGGCACCTCACCAACTGTAGTGTCCAATGGTTAACGTGAACATGCGATCCACGTCTCCCTCCATCACATGCGAGTTGCAAGCTAAAAGTAATTTTCACTGCGGTCCCTCGCTGTCGAGTCTGCCTTTTTCATTGAGTCTGATTTTAAAGTCAGATGCCGAGAGCGAGAAAAAAAAGTCAAATGTTATTACATAGATCCTTCTGCAAAAGAAACATTCTTCTGCATGCCAGATGCTTTGCGGTAGTGGTAGATGTTATGGACATCACAAGGAGCTTCAAACAAGATAATTTGGCTGCTACCTACGCCGGGCCAGTTCATTCCTTGTCTGGTTTTATTTGTGGTTGTCACATCCTTGTGATGATATCCAGTCGGCATGCTGTCATGGTTTTACCCATTCTTTCTTTGTCTCATTGGAGCGGGGGGAGACTCATATACTGCATTACTGCACAAGCTACGTCGGGCAAATGCAATCTAGAAGGTTATGTCAACACTTCGACGAATGACACAGCACATGAAACACAGGAAAAGAACGCCGACGAGTAGTCAGTCGCTCTCTCTCTCTCTCGTTTTTTGCGATTCAGAGTACGGTCGAGTTAGCTACCTACAAAGATTTTCGCGCAAATTGTGCAATACTTGGGAAAAAGATAGTGCAAAGGAAAGAGAGAAGGACCGTACCAGTATCTCGGCTAAATATGAAAATAAATGGCACACATGCACGTGGTTTTAGTAGTCAAACAGAGACCAGCTCTTTAAATTTTTTTGAGAGAAAGACCAGCTCTTTAATGAGCACCTTTTCTTACACCAACTTCTTAATGAGTTTCTGAACGGCCCAAGATTGGTAGGTAGCTGAACTTTGATTGCCCCTGCAGTACCCCGTATATGGCCAACACTGACACCGCAAAAATCAATGCGCATTGCTACCTGAACTGAACAGAGCTGTACAGGGTGAGCGTGACAAGACAATCGAGACATGGCAAGCTATTGTATATCGAAGTGGTCAAGGTTTGGCTGGTGTTAGGTACGAGCTAGGCTCAGGCCTAGGCACGTTACTTGCACGATATGCATGCAGTATCTAGATAGAATTATCCAATGTTCAATACCACAGTACCATATAGTACTAGGAAGTATCACCGTTTTATGTTAAGTCAAAGGGAGCAAGGAAATTACAGCACGTTTCAGTGAGAAGAACAGTAAATGAAATGATTCGGTTCATGTGCAGTCCACTGATTCGAGGGAGATCCTCTCCGGAGAAAAAGTAGAAAAAGCAACGGACGCACGCGCGCGGGAAGGAAGCAGCTGCGCGCCGCAGACGCAACACCGGAGGAAGCACCAGCGCGGCCGGCGCGTATCCGATGTAGCGGCGCACACGCATATCCCCGTTCCCGTCCCCGTCCCCGTCCTGCCAATCCCGCACGGCTGCGTGCGGCAACGGCGACATCACACGACACGGGGCCCCGGGTGGATTTGTAGTTCTGGACGGCGCGGCGCTGCCGAACCGCAGCATGGAACGTGGACGTCCACACCCGGCGAGAGCTCGCGTTCGCACGGTATGCCCGCCCCGCGCGCGTACAAGGCATCTCCATTAAATGATGTCAGGTGTCACGTATAATTTTTGTTAAGTTAGAAGGAAAGATAAAAAAGAAAGAGAAGATTATCTTCCCTTAATGAAGGGATAATCTCTTCACACCTAAAAAATGATTATTTTCTCCATTATACAATATGTCTTTCTTTATACTCATATTTTTTAATTTAATTTTAATCATATATTCATGCATGCATTAATTGTTAGAGATAGCATCAAGATATAATCTATTATATAACATGTTATTATTATTATTTCTAAATAACATATAATGCATAAGAGAAGGCTGATGTCTCTATTATTGAAGATGCCATGAGTCTATCAAGCCTCGCGTCACAGGGCGTTTACCCGCGGTTAGCTACCACGCCCCCGGTCGGGGGACGACTTACATGCACTAGGTCCATTAGGTAGTCACATGCACTAAGTCTAGATATAGATCTATATCATACTATTCAATATTTTTCAACAAGTCACAAGAATTTCATAAAATTTTAAAAGAATTTCTCGTAAGTTTCATCTAGATTTCATAACAGTTTCTTGAAATGATTTTTTAGACAAGTTTCATCCAATTTTTGTGAGGATTTCTCGCAAGTATCACTCAGAATTCGAGATAAATTGTAGGGAATTTCTTGTAAATTACATCGAGTTCCTTGCAAGTTGCAGACATGTCTCGTCAAGTTTGAGAATAACTGCAAATAAGTTTAATAAAAATTTGTAAAATTTCACACAAGTCCTCATTCAAATTGGAACAAAATTCCATATTGTTGGTCATTTCTTCACTATTCGGTACATTAACCTTTACTCTCATTCAATTCATGTTCGAATGAGAATAGAAAATTCAGCATTCAAGAATATTACAACACCATTCAATACAAATTGTAGAGCACGAACCTCCACGTGGATCCAAAAAAAGACCAACCAAAAAAATTAGAACATAAAACAAATCACCATTCGACAGGATCTAGAAGTGGTGGGACTTAAGGAGATTGGATTTGGCGGCAACGAGGATCCTCGTGAATGTATCCGACGATATCGGGAGACCGGAGATAAGGGAGACGACGCTCAAAGAGGTCACATACGGCCGCAACGGGACTCGTGGTGGCCGGATCCGGGAGGTATGTGCGCAAAAGCGTCATTGTTTACGGCCTGCCCGCCTCTTTAATCTGGACCATTTATTTTCCATCCAACGGTGTAAATTACAAAGTACATGTGACCACCTAAACACTTTAGTTCGTACAAGACGTTGCCCCCGGGTTGCCGCGGTCGCTCTACATGTCGCTTCCCGAGTCGCACAGGCCGCCACACGGCACGGGCGACAGTGTGACACGGCCGAACGGGGCGTCCGTCCGCGTTGGCGCACGGGACGGCTCCGTGGCTCCTTCGGTAGTTGGTTCGTTTGTTCCCGTGTAGTTTCGTCGGCCAGTGTGGTGGATCCATGCGTCTATAACGTTTCCTTGCGAATTAAGGAATGGACACTTGGCTCGATGCTGTTGAAACGGGTAAATCCTCGCGTGTTTGGACTAGGAATCCGACGCTGAGCGCATCTCGGTCAGGTAAAGAGCCAAATGGACAGCTTTTAGATGGTCAGAATAAGAGTGTAGAAGAAGCTTGCAGCGTGTATCAGTCAATGCAATGTCAAACTGCCGAGGTAAGACGTGCACCAACTTACCTATATGACTAGAAATTCGACAAATGGAGGCTTAAAAATTAAACTGTGTAATAAGCTGAAAAAATATTTAGAAATTAGGAGGTCAAATTGTCGAGGTCTGATTTTCTTTTTCACAGATAAAAAAATTATTTCTATCACATAAAAAAATATTTTCATCGCATAAAATTTGTTACATAAAAACATCATGTTGTATTGGGTTACAAATTTATTATATATATTAATAAAATATTTTCACTATATAATAGAAATGTTTTTGCCGACGTTCAATCTAATACCAGGATCGAAAGTTCGATCTCCAGTCTTGTCCCTAAACTAAGGCCATAAGCTAAAGAAGAGAGGCTATAAAAATTCCTTGGCTTAAACCACATTATTTTTTTGTCCGAGCAAAGAAGCATGCAAGTGCGTGGAATATAATATCCTACACGCAAAATTGCCGTCTTGTACTATTTGCTTAGCCTTGTAAACTACTTCCACCCTATGGAGTAGGATAGCCTCCAAGCTTCTAGTTTTCTTATGCCTTGTCATGTAGACTTATAGGGCTTCTTTGCTTTCGGAGAAAAGAAAAGAAAAACATAAGATTTAGATACCTATGGATTTAGTTATTGTAGTATCGTTTGATTTGTAGAAATGAAACAAAAGAAAAAAAACATAGAAATATTCCTTTGCATGCTATTTCGAAGGAAAAGAATAGCAAATTTTATATCCATCAAGATCTCATTTTTTGATTCTTTCACGTAGAATCAAGGCAAAGCACAATTCATATGTCAATTATGGGTCCCATCTAGTTAGCATTAAAGCATCATTAGCTGGATTTCTATATTTTTACGATTTCTGCTATTCAAACAACTAATGTTATTGTTTTCCTGTGTTTCTAATCCTCTGTTTATACATATGTTTCTGTCATATTTGTATGTAATTTTTATTCCTTCGTTTTTCGAATCCTGGAAACCAAAAAGTCACTGGTGTTTGTAATGTTTGAGCGAACTCATCCTGGTTATTATATAAGCTCATGCCGCCATCTGACAATGAATATTTGAAGAGGAGAGGTGACGTCTAATATTCGAGGAGACTTTTAGCGCTTCTTTGATTTTGAAGAAAAAATAAAAGAAAAATATAAAATTCAGATACCTATAGATTTAGTTATCATAGTGTTGTTTGATTCAAGAATGAGACAAAAGGAAAAACATCCAAAATTTCCTTTGTATGCCATTTCAAAGGAAAAACGAAGCAAATTTAACATTCACTAAGATCTCATTTTTTTTTATTCTTTCGTGTTGAGTCGAGGCAAAGCACAATTCATGTGTCAATGATGGGTCCCGTTTAGTTAGCATTAAGATACCATTAGTTGGGCTCTTATACTTTTATGATTCCTGCGATTTAAACAACTAATGTCATCATTTTTTGCATTTTTTGATTCTCTGTTTATACATGCATTTCTGTTATATTTCGATGTATTTCTATTTCTGTATTTTTTGAATCCTACGAATCAAAGAGACACTAGTATTTGTAATTTTTGAGCCAACTCATCACGGTTATTATATGAGCTCATGTCGCCATCTGACAATGAATATTTGAAGAGAAGAGGTGACGTCTAATCTACCCACCGCTACTGGAATACAAATCTGCATTCGATCGGGAACGTCGCGGCCGCGCCATCGACATCGCGGTTTTTGGGACGGAGACGATGAACAGCTCGCACCTATCACCCAGCGCCAAAGAGGTGTTTCGAGATTAGACGGGTAGCACACAAGTTGTTGTCGAGCTCTCGAGGATAAGAATATCCCTGCGGTTTTGGTTTTGACCCACTGGCGATTTTGACATCATTTATTCTCTGAATTGAAAGGCCGATGCTGATATAATTAATCTTCAGACAGAAGGTTGAATCCTATGTATGCATGGGCTGACTAACCTGCCGAAAGCTCGAGTTATTGAGGAATATATGCTTACCCTTTAACCAAACATGCACCGATTTATCATGCATGTTCTTGTCCCATCTTTTCATATACCTACAGCGCAGAATTTTGCTACTATTTCTTCTCTGAAGAAAAATACACCGCGTTTGGATTTTCTCGCGGCATGGCCTGTGATCTGAAAGCGACTCTTTGTGTTTTTGTTTATGTGATCTGTACAGCATTCGGAAAAAGTTTATTTCTGGTATCTATTCGATCTGCGTTAATGCTAATGCAGGTCCACACGCCTACCTTTCTGCGGGTTTCTCCAGCGAAATAGCGCGAGCTTTGGAGCTGGAATTGCATTAGGACACACCGGAAAGCGTAAAATGGCATCGAAGCTTCTCCTAACCAAAGATTTGCTGATAGATTGATACGTACCCCCACAGCAACAACTGTAGCTTAAAAGAATATATAGCTGACAGATTTAAGCCTAAATGGCTACCCACTTAAGAAAAATGAAAGAGGCTTACGATCGATGGCCTAACATATGCTATATTCATACTGATATATGAAAAAAAAACAATAATATGAGAGCATAATAACGCGCTGTAATTTCCCTTCAAAAACTGACATCTGGATCTTAAGATGTTAAGAAATCAACTAAGTCTCGTCATACAAAGTGTTGCGAAATTAGCCTCTATGAAATCGTGCCACGGCTAACTTTCACAATTATTATGGTTGTATAATTTCATTAGTCATCATACCGAGATTGCATACAAGAAAGAAGATGATATAGATATTTGTTGACGAGGTACATCCTCAAGAGCTGACTACATGCACTCCTCCTCTGATATTATTCAATATCCAGACACCGTCGAAGTTTGAGGGAGCTGCCGGTCAAATCGTCCCTGGGCTTAGTCAGATCGCCCCCCACAATGACTTCGTGTCGAGTCATCTTCTAATTCTTGGCGAGTCCGGATACCACCGGTCTGACCACCTCTTTGCCGAAAACTCTCTATAATCTAGGTTACAACATGCACCGTCTCCCCTCCTTATATGGGCGGCCTAGGGTATAGGAGTCTGACTAAAACTCTGTTTCTACCTTATCCACACACTTTTATAGTACTCTATTATAATACTACAATTTCTCTAAGTCCAACATTTACGTATACATATTCGACACAGACTTAACAAACTCCACCTTGGCAAATATGTCATCCGACGCCTTGAAGCCGCAATGTGCGAAACCCCATATATCTTGGAGTTGAGACTTCTCCATGAGCTCCACCGCTACTCCATGGCTTATTCATGACTCTACCTGCAACTGAGCTCTCTTCTTTCCTTTCAACACAGTCAATGTTCTAGCAAAATTAAATTCCTTTCCTATCCTTGACTTAGATGCTCCCAACTTCCCAGAATATCTTGTTCAACACCATCACACACCGATCATGAAGTATAGATCTGCGTGAAAGGAAACAACTCGATTATTACATGACACTTACTAGAGTCACCTGAGCCCAACATCATCGTCCATGTTGACTGCACATTTGAAAACTTGAAGAAACTTCACAATCACCCTTAGTCACCCTGAGTCAAATTTGTAGTTGTCTTATGCTTTGACTTGAATATTCCTTTCCCACATGCACTGCAACCACAACACTCCAGCCTCCTCCTGTCTTTGTTCTTTCGCACTTTGACATGTGCACTGGACATCACAAAAAATACGGCATCTCCATCTTCATCATCATACATCACATCTAGTTTCGCTAGTTCCAGTGATCCGTGACAAAAGACAATACTGGGCTTCCCAAGCCTTTGACATGCTCCAACTTTCCCACGCATTTGTAGATTCCTTTGACACACTCCTGTCCATTATGTGATTCTCACCAATCCTGATAGACACAGTCGTATGGTCCCGATCGCCTTGATCTTCGGTCCTTCCAATCGTCGGTTCCGCTTATCCGGCTTGACATCTCTTAAAGTCATCCAATTTTGACCATTTTCTTCCATACCACGAACTCACTAGACCCAATAGACTCCAACTCCATCTTCAACAAGACTCCTTGTATATGTCCATGCCACCTCGCACCCCTCAACTCAAGCTCTCCTTCTTTCATGTCAAAACCGTCTTGAATCAATCGCGCCATTGTTGTGTTGAAGCCCGCAAGGCACCTCTGGTGCCGCCGAACCCTACTAGACCCATGCAGGCGCATCGCCGTGCACCGAAGCTCTGCTACCACCACAATGCCTTGCGAGCTACCGTTGGCTCACCCCGACTGAAAGTCACCTCCACTGTAGCCACTGGCTTGACCATCCATCACCGCCGGTCTGATCGATCATGTCGCCATTGTGACAGTCCTGACTGACTTGGACTCAACTCCGCTCCGAGCCTGAGTTGAAGTCGAGTTCTTTCGGTCTGACCGTCTCACCTGGACGGTGTGACCGCCCATTGCTTGCACCGCAAGAAAAAATGACAACATTGCCTATGCTAACCTGTGGTCCAGTGCTGGTCTTCTGACCGCTCGATCCTCGCACGATGTCGCATGCTTGATCTAGCCACGTCTGCCGCCGGTTGAACCATCCTTGCCGCCGGTCTGACCAATCGTCATCGAGGTTTCCCGTCACATGGCCGCAGACGTACGTGTGCCACCATGATGAAACCCTAGCCACCGGTTGGACGGGCCATCGATCAAACCCAAGCCGCCTGCCCAGATGGTCGACTCTGTGCTCCACCTTGCGCTCGATCCGTCCCGCACAACGTCGTGCCCTTCTGATAGAGGATAGGAGAAGCTACTCTCATCCTTGTAAGTCATGCTCTACTTCTATCCACAATCAGTGTTGGACTAAAGCCAATAAATCTCCGCCTCACATATTGGTCATACCCAGGCTAGCTTACACCAGCGTTCCGGCCTGCCAACCATGACCGACAATTGTGATTTCCCGAGATTTGTATCCAGGCAGCTAGGCTCTAATACCACTTATTGCAAAATTAGCCTCCATGGCATCGTGCCATGGCTGACTTCTAGGACTACTGTGGCCGCATAGTTCCACTAGTTGCGATACTGAGGTCGCACAACGTAGGATCTACCGAGGTTGTATGCAAGAAAGAAGACGACACCGATATTTATTAACGAGATTCAACTGAAGGCTACGTTATCCGGACTCGACTGCGGGCGCTCGTCCCCTGATATTATTCAATATCCAAACAGCTCGATGCTCCGTGACCACTCCCTCCGTGATGACTTCATCCCCAAGTCGTCTTCCAGTTCTCGGCCAATCTGGGTACCACTAGTTTGATCGCCCTCTAAGACTTGTTTGAACACCTCCTGCCAAAAAATCTCTACGATCTAGGTTACAACGTGTGACGTCTCCTCCTTATATGGGTGGCCTAGTGTACACAAGTTCGACTCGAAATCTATTTATACCCTGTTCACACATTTTATAGTACCAACTATAATACTACAACTGCTTTAAGTCCAATACATAACCCGATATGTATATATATTTGACATAAACTCAAAGTGACGGAATTAGCTAGCCACTTGAAGAAATATTGACCATGGTGACCTCAGACTGCAAGCACAACAATCCTTCCTAGTGAAAAACTACAGCACGGTCACATAAGACAACATCAGCTTCTAGTAATGAACTCCTTTTTAATCTTGTTTTTCTTTTGGTCCAGTAATCTAAAGAAACAGATGGTCAATCAGTTCATGGTAGCGTGTTCTTTTAATGAGCTTTCACAGGAAGAGAGGAAAGATACCTTCTCCAAGAATATTTCCATATAGAAGCAAAGTACCGATCAACTAGGACAGAAGCATGCATGGTGTCACTGGCTCTTTCGCTGGCAGAGAAGTGGTAAGAGCACTCGCTCCATGGGTAAGCGTGCATACCTACGAGATAATTATCAGGATAACCACGGCGTGACAGTTAAGTTAGAAAGATAGTCGGCGAAAAGTTCATGCAAAAGGCAGTGCTTAATCCTGTGCGCTAATTTGGATGTAGCTATACGGACACTGTCTTACACAGACTAGGTTGGTGATGCGGATGCGACAGAGGTCGCCGTTACTTGTAAAGAGAGATTTATGTGTTGGTGTTGGCCTATGTCACCCGGTTACTCCTTTAGTCTTATCCGGATATGTACAAACTCAATGAGACATCCAAATTTGAAGATTGTGGGGGCACTGTTCTGAACGTTTCCGTCTTACCTAACATCATAGTGACAGAGTATCCAGGAGTAAAAATTACGAACGAGACTATTGTGCTAGAACTATCCTGTGACTAATTCTGACGTAGCTGAAGAATACTTTGACTTCTTTATTTGTATAACCAACATCCTTCATGAAAAACAAATCCTTCGAATTTGAGGAGTTGCAGGTCTGCAGCCACTCTCTATGGCCCAAGTTGACGAGCCCAGAGACCTGGCCCAATAATTCAGGCCGAATTCAATTATATATGCTGTATTTGGTTGAACAGTGGAAACTCGGCTCCTTTTAGGATGGCTACTTCGCTCTTTGGGCCTGACATTGCTATTTAGGTACACTACAAAGTGGTGACTGTACTATCCGTACGCTGTTCTTCGCTGTTGTTGTTGTTGGTAATTTCAACCCCAAATGAAAATAAAATCTTCTTGACGAGATGTAATCAAAGATTTTCAATCAGCATAGGAAGTAGACTCAACCAATGTTGTGGGTAGAATAATTATAACTTTACAAGGTACTTATAGGTTCTAACACATCTATACAAGTTAGTTTTACCAACTCTTTGCAGGCCGTTGTGGATGCACCTTTTCTGGTGCGGTAGGTTCGTCTTTGGGTCAAATCTGTCGAGGAACTCAAGCAAAGTGCCAAATGAAAAGCTGATGGATGTTTCTCTCGCACCACATGGCCTGAACGGCGTGTGCAGGAGGCAAGGAGAAGGCACACCGCACCTCCGGATCTTCGTTAGACACAGTGTGTGTCCGTCCTATATATACTCTCTCTGTTGTTATGTCGGATTTCATGCTTTTTAAGATTACATATTGATTAACAATTAGTCAAGCAGAACGTAGGTTATGTGATACTGTAAGATTTATGTGGTTAGATTTATATTTAAAACAACTTTCCATTGTTCCAGACTTTTTAAACGTGAACAAAGTATTTGCAAGAAATTTAATATTATATCTTAACTTTAAAAAACGTGGACACTTTACATAAATTAAGAAAGAGAGTATTAAATAATATGATAGCAACATTGTAACAATGAATAGCAGAGACTGACTCAAACTACGTTGATATTGTTGATATATAGGAGAGAAAAAGTTATCATCTCATGCCCAAGCTTCAAGAAGCACAAGAGACCACATCGTTACTCTTGTATTAGCTGTACTTATTGTTGTTGCTAGATGTTGTGGAGTGGCACGAAAGATACTATCAAGTTAACAACCATTTCTATCAGCGTCTTAGTTATGTCTAGTGTTGTCACTAGATGTCATAGAATGTTATGAGAAATAACAACCACCTCTAACTTTCAAGATGCCCTGACAATCAACGTATCCATCTTAAGGCTTGTTCGGATAAGCAGGGATTGAAGAAAATCCATTCGAGTAAAAGAGAATATTAGTTCAAATCCTGTGTGAAACCTGCATCTAAATAAGTTAATTTTTCAGTTTCAAATATGTGAAATCTGTTTGGTTTACAGCTAAAATTTGGCTAGTCAATATTTGACAAGCTAATATTTGGCAATACCAAAATCCGCTAAAAATTGAAAATGTTTTAAAAATATCTCAAAATTTGAAAAGACAATTTATAGTCATCTAATCTAATTAATATTTAATTTTCTTAGCTTACACAAAATTGATTAGCTAAATTTTGCTCTAAACCAATGATGGGATCGCAGAGGCACGACGCTACCGGAGTCCGGCCGAGCCAAACGTTCGGCACGCGGACACCACGGACCACAGTATCCACTGCCCCGTATAAAATCCAACTCACCCAATCGCCACCCTTCTGTTCCCCTTCGTCGCCTCCGTTGCGATCTCTCGCCGTCGCCATGGAGGTGTTCTACTACCTCGTCTTCGGTGGCCTCGCCGCCGTTGTGGCGGCGCTGGAGCTCGGCAAGTCCGCCAAGGACCGCGTCGCCACCCCGACGGCCTTCAACTCCTTCAAGAACAATTACGTCCTCGTCTACTCCCTCATGATGTGTACGCACCTAATCCCTCTTCCCCGTCTAATCTCGAATCGATTGTACTGTTCGCCCAGATCTGAACTGGGGGGACGCAATGCTGGTTGGTTTGGTGAATTTCTGATGTCGCGCTGTGCTGAATCGTGGGTGGTGTAGCCGGGGATTGGCTGCAGGGGCCGTACGTGTACTACCTCTACAGCCAGTACGGGTTCGACAAGGGCGACATCGGCCGCCTCTTCATCGCCGGCTTCGGCTCCTCCATGCTCTTCGGCACCATCGTCGGATCCCTCGCCGATAAGCAGTGCGTGCTCCTCCCTTTCTTGCGCCAATCGTGTTGGTTTGTTGGATGCCCTGATGAGGTTTTTGGCTGGTTTTGGATGGTCATTCACAGGGGACGGAAGAGGGCCTGCATCACCTACTGCATTACCTACATCCTGAGCTGCATCACGAAGCACTCCCCCCAGTACAGGATCCTGATGATTGGGCGCGTGCTTGGAGGCATTGCCACATCGCTGCTCTTCTCGGCGTTCGAGTCGTGGCTCGTCGCAGAGCACAACAAGGTAGTAGCTCAACCAGATCTTTGTGCTCATCAGTCCATCGTGTTGTTCGGCTTCAGCTTAGAACATTTCTTTTGCCCCTTAACAGATAGATAGTGAGTTTGGGTTTCTCGTTTGCCTTCGATTATGCGAAATTGCGTCAGTACTCATACAGTTATACAAGTTGAGTGTGCTGAAGCTGACAGATTTTAATGAGTTAAGGAGGTTTGACTGCTGTACGCCATAACTTTTATATAAAATGACTTCGAGGTATATAAACTTGAAGAGATCAGCATAAGAGTACATTTATGGTGATGGAGTGAAGTACAATGCACAGTTAATGAGTTAAACATACTAACTACATTAGGGTCTGAGGTTGCTTATTGAACTCTCATCACTGATTAACTCTCTTGCACGCATCCTGATCCCAAGTTTTATTTTAATTCTTGTCCTTGTGTCTGCGGATCTGGTGTTCCACTATTCCCATCACATGGTCAGAACTCAGAACAGACCAGCAATTAAAACCATGGCCCTGCTCGATAGAAGTGTTTCAGGATTACCCTTCTGAGAATTAGCCATTTGCTGTAGATATTAATTGATACGTACAAGTATCACGAGAAGTCTGTTGTGGCCTGTTCAGTACAATCCGCTGTTCTATTTTTCTTATGACAGCATTGTACTTTTTTATGATTAACCAATTATAGCACCATTTTCTCAATGTCTTTGGGGATTTCCCTCGAAGATCCTTTACCTTTTGTAAGATACCCTTGATTATTGGCTGACAGTGTGCAAACCTACCTTGTTGTTGTGCAGAGAGGTTTTGATCCGCAATGGTTGTCGATAACATTCTCCAAGGCTATATTTCTTGGGAATGGCCTAGTTGCCATTGTCGCTGGGCTATTTGCAAATCTACTGGCTGATAACTTGGGTTTCGGCCCTGTCGCTCCATTTGATGCTGCTGCTTGCTTCCTAGCAATAGGCATGGCAATCATCTTATCATCATGGGGTGAGAACTATGGAGATGCATCTGATGGCAAGGACTTGATGGGCCCAGTTCAAGGTTGCAGCTAAAGCTATTGCTTCTGGTAGGTTTAGCCTGTCTTGGCATAGGAAATGGCATAATAATATTTTGAACTTAACATTGAGGATTGAAAAGACTTCTCGTGAAATTTCAGATGAAAAGATTGCATTGCTTGGAGCCATACAGTCACTGTTTGAGGGTTCAATGTACACTTTCGTTTTCTTGTGGACTCCTGCTTTGAGCCCAAATGATGAAGACATTCCTCATGGCTTCATATTTGCTACATTCATGCTCTCCTCGATGTTGGGTAGCTCAATTGCGTCTCGTCTATTAGCTCGGAAGATGAAGGTAGAAGGTTATATGCAGATCGTGTTCTCGATATCAGCTTTCACTCTTTTCCTCCCTGTTGTCACTAATGTAAGCCTGCTACTTATAACCAATTGTATTCTTTTCTCTTTTCTTTTTTCATCTCACGTTTTAAGTGTTAATGTCATCTATTTATGTTCAACAGTTCATAGTACCTCCCTCGGAGAAAGGTAGCAGTATCTCATTTGGAGGATGTCTACAGCTCCTTGGTTTCTGTATATTCGAGTCATGTGTTGGCATATTCTGGCCATCAATCATGAAGATGAGATCTCAATATATTCCCGAGGAGGCGAGAAGCACAATCATGAATTTCTTCCGCATACCACTCAACCTGTTCGTATGTGTGGTGCTTTACAACGTAAGCAGCAAAACCTTCTTAATTCCATGTCTTTTGTTATTAATTTTATTTAGTACACCGACAAAAAAGTTCATATAAACTTCACTTCATACCGAGTATGAGAAGAAAGAAAGATTCCAATAAAACGAGCTAAGCTATCATCACTCATCCCCTAATGTCTTTTTTATGAATGTTCTGCAGGTGAATGCATTCCCAATCACTGTCATGTTTGGCATGTGTTCTATTTTCCTTTTCATCGCAGCAATTTTGCAGAGGCGGCTCATGGTTGTGTCTGACCTTCACAGATCAACTAGTATGTTCTCTTCATTCTGTTTCTATTTTGATACAAAAAAAAATGCCATTTTCTATCTTCGAATCAGATGCAGGCTTTCTCAATTGCTAACCATGGGATAAAATTCCTGCAGAAGCCGCAGAGATGACAGCAGAAGATGAGCCACTAAACCCCTAAACACACCAAAACCATACATGCGGACCGGACATCAAAACAGCCTCCAACTTCATCTGCTTTCTGCTGAGCTGCTGAATAAGATGGAAACCAGAAGGCGAAACCCAGTTTAGTTCGCTGTGTTAGGTTCGGTACGCTCATAGTATTCAGTTTTGTCAGGAGAGGACACGGTTCAGCAAGTATTGAGCTATACACGGCACGGTAGAGCTTGGGATAGTATCAAATTTGTATTTTCCCTCCCTTCCTTGTGTGTGCTAATAGGATCATATTTGTATTTAGATCGCACAACTCTCTTGATGGAAGCTGTAGCCTACTAGCCTGCATGTCTGTATCCTCCAATTCTGGATGCTAATGCGGAGTCGTGTAACAAGAGGAGTCTCTGCTGTTTGTCTCTATTTCTTGAACCAAGGAAATTACTGATAAGCTCACATTGTAATGCACATCGGTGTTGTTAGTCCCTGGGACCCTGATTCCTTGTTCCAGGTTTGAACGTTTATTCAAACCACGTATTGAATTTTGTCTGACGCTCGGCTTGTTCGAAGTGCCGTATGTTAATCTGAGACGAGGTTGAACAGTATACTATTGTGCAAGTCACGGTCACTGAACGCTGCCAGTGGTAATTAGTTGGTCTTGCCGTCAGCAGATGAGACGTGGGATATGAAATTTATCTCTAGTCTCAACATACCGCATGAACAGCAGCCAGCAGGCTAAACAACAAAACAGCTGATAAGGGGCAGGAGCAGACTTCAGAGGAAGAAAAGACAGCACAATATTTTCATCATGGATCACAAGAACCAGAACTCTGGACAATGTTAACCAGCTAACCAAACAAAGCCTTAAGAACATGGGGTTAGGATCAATGGTTCTGTTTCCGATCCAGTAATGCAGGTATCGAAGTCGCGGAAGTGAAAATTAATGAATTAAAAGCTGGTAGACATCTGTGTGTGATAGCTCAAACATTTCAGGCACAACAGTAACTACTAACAATTAAAGGCTGGTAGATTAACAACGTTATGAAGTTCCCATTAAAACAATAAGAATATCAGAAGTCAGACAACAGAACGCATGGAAGACAGGAACATACATGAAAACCTAGTAATCCATAGCGCACCTTTGTCCTCATCAAACAAAGGATCAGATTGCTACTGAAGCAAAACTACATTACATAGATATCATGTTTCACAACTCAATGCCGCTGCGAACTCTTGGATCAACTCTTATTGCTCCGCAACACCCGCAACATGTATTCTATTTGTACATCAGACATGATGTTACATTGCAACGGTCAAAATTTTCCATTCGATCGTATACATACGACTAACACAGCATAGATATTATGTAGAGAAGGCAAATCCATTCTCTAATGAAGCAGCTAACCCGGAGAATGACAGACGAACAAAAAACCATTCTTGGCGACGGCTTGGTTTGGTCATTTGATCTGAGCGAACAGGAAGAGATACCACAAAATGGTCATCATATCGCGGGCACGTATCGCTTGGCAAGCTGCTTGCCGGCCATGGCGGCGCCGGCGAGGATACCGCCGACGGCGCCCGCGACGGCGGCGGACCGCGGCCCGTTGGCGGCGCGGAAGAGCGCGCCGGTGCCGAGCCCGGCGGCGACGCTGTTGATCCAGTCGTCACGGTCGCGCGCCGCGACCATGCCGCTCTCCATCCCGGCGTACATCAGCCCGATGACCCCGACCGTGTTGCCGTAGCGGCGGCCGGAGCTGCCGCAGGCGTTGAGCACGCGGTTGGCGCGGATCTTGGCGGTGTCTCCGGGCTCGGCCCCGGCGGCGGCGTCGCGGAGGCCGAGGGCGGCGCCGCCCACGGCGCCGGAGAGGTACCCGAGGCCCGTGTAGTAGGTGAGGTTCTCGCCCCAGGAGCGGCGCTGCGCCGCGGACTCCTCCTGGAAGAGGAACTCCGGCGAGGTGGGGAGGTCGTAGAGGTTCTTGTAGCTGTAGGGGACGTTGAGGTCCTGGTAGGGGTTGTACTTCCGGCGGCCGGGCGCGCCGTCGCCCGGGGCGTTGGATCCCGATGGGAACATTCGAGGGTCGGCCATGGCGGCGGCGGTAGGGCTAGGGTTTGGGGGTGTGGTCGGCGGCGAGAATGGCGGAGCGGGAGGGACACGGGGAGAGGAAAGGAGCTAGCTTTGCTGCATTTACTTAGCCGCCATTTGCGAGGAGGTCCCTCCAGTGTCTGATATTTCCTTGGCGCTGTCTGGAACACTCGAGGTGAGCACAATTTATCGTTCTCTTTTTTGGAAATTTTGTATTCCTTTTTGTATTTTTGTGTGAAGATAAAATTCGATCTCCAAAGGTTCGCATCGCAGTTCAGGATAGTAAGACTAGACGTATATTCTCTTCGATTATTTTCCATAGCTTGAAATGTCATTTTACATTCCGCACAGCTACTAAGAAAAAGAAGCTTTAGCACTGGTTCTCGTCTAGGATGCGTTAAACTTATTCATAAATCCTCGTGTAGACCGGTCGATCAAGTCCGACACAGACGTTTATATGGTATAAAATTAATAAGTTAACAAGCCATTAGCTGATAAAAACAAGTTAAAGATATTATGAGGTGTATAAAGAGGCTAATTGATCATAGACTATGTACCATCCTACTTATCTAGTCTACTATAGACTCATTGATCAAGTTTTATCTATTTGCTCTCTTATCCCAATTCTTTAAAAGTACATGTGATCATTTTTCATAGGATTCCTACCTATATAAACCTATCATAGAAGATGTAAAATACGTTCTATAATTGAGAAATCTCAAGAGGAGAGACCTAGATCTTCAAGTCCTACATAGAAGCTATGGGATGGCATTAGGAAGTTTACGATATTCCATAATTGAGAAATCTCAAGAGGAGAGATCTAGAGCTCCAAATCTTACACGGGAAGCTCTATGGGATGGCATTACAAAGTCCATGATAGCTCAAGTCACTAGTGGAGTCACGCATGAGGCTCCTCTTTTGACATAAGATTAGGCCGTACTCGATGAGGTGACCTAATTTGTTCAAAAAATATCGAAGTGTTTCATATTACCGAATGTACGGTGACTTTCTAATAAAACTGTTGAACACGGCCATTGAAATTGCCCACTAACTATTGAACTATCAATACTTTCTCTCCTATGTTGTTTCCATAATAATAACAGGATAATTCATGGAATCGAAGCCCAACTTAAAAGAGACCGCCAGACATAATACTCCAATAGCTCTCCTAATGTTTATGCTCCTTAGGAGCTATCGGTCATAGCAGAGGCAAGCCGTAATTATGTATTATGTTAACTATGTTTTAGAATTAAAACCTTTTAATTGGAAGTTGTATGTAACTAACTAGCTCCTTCCGTCAGCCTAATTGTCTTCGACTGGAAACTGTGGTGCAAGTCCATGAGGAGAAGGCGGATCCGGAGATAAGATCAACACGACCGACAATAAAGGTGTCACGCACCTCCAGTCTCACGATGAATCCGGAGAGGTGGAGTCTAGGGAGGTTGTGCTAGGAGTATGGACTCACGGAGGAGATGAGGAAGTTGCGCCAATAAAAGCATGATGCACAGTGGTCAAGGGTCTCGAGCGAGGGCGGGGAGGCCTATATACGCCAGTGACAGTGATTCATGGAAATTTTAGCAGCGCCTACCACGTAGATGAACTAATGTAGGCTCCGTATATCCTGCCCTTGTGCCCGTGGATCCTAAGCTAAAATAACCGGCCTTGCCGCCTCTCCACGTCCACGGGGAGAAAGTTTGACGTTTGCATGCAGTTGACACGTTCCCACCAGCGTGCGTGAGCCAAAGGCTGTTGATGCGTTTTGTAAAAGCAAGCTTGGTTCAAGCGAATCACGAGAAGATTTGGCATATATATCGCGATCCATCGAAAAGCAAGGAGCGTGCCAGTCAAAGTCAGACTGTCTTTCGATCGCAAAAGCTAACATGCATGGATGTGCAAGTGCAAGGACATCGCAACCTACCTACTTATGAGTCTTAAGAAATCGAAGACGAATACGCAAGAAAATTAACAGGTCAATACCTAATTGTATTCGTTCGATGGTTCCCCTTTCGGCACGCCAAACGTCGCCTGCCTATATTGTTTATCCAACACCCTGTGTGTACTTATGCCAAAATTCTCATGATTCGTTGTCCAAGTAGACCTGAATTACATATGATTTGGCGCCATCAATTTAGTTCCGTTCGAGAAACAGGATTTTCACATGAGTATTGCCGAAGCCGTTGCAAGTCCTAAAAAGTGTGTATCGAATTTCTCAGTTCCAAACAGTGCCTTGTGGGTTGGGTTATGTAGTCTCTGCCGTCAAAACGCATGGTACATTGTTGTTACTCTCCTTAAGCATGAACTCTTAAGACAACCGGACTTCAAAACTTTGGTAGCTCTTGGCCCTACCTGTAGCATACATGGTTGGCTCGTCTTCGACGTTGGTCAATACCAAACAATCCTCTTCAGACACCACAACGTCAAAATTTGCCCCAATCCCAGCCCGGAGATACACACCAGAATCCAAGAATCCATCGTGTCCACAAAGCAGTGGCGCTCCCCACCGCATAAAACTCCAAAGAAGAGCGCCAAAAGGGCGTGGCACCATCACAGAGCACTCGTGCGCGTTCCTCGAAATTCCCTGCAAACAACCGCGATATAGCCACATCACACATTGACCGAACCTGAAACGCAACCATCCCACGCTACAAGCGTTCTCGCTTTCCTCTCATTCTTTGCGTCAAAGGCAGGCAATCCACTGAAAAAGTTCAAGTTTTTATCAAGAGTCATGGGCTCTTCTCCTCCTCCTCCTTCTCGGCGGCAGCTCAGCACTCGTTCCGCTTCCATGGCGTGCGGGAGTGCTAGCTTGGAGTGGTCGTCGCTGCCGGCCGACCTCCTGCTCGCCGTCTTCGCGCTGCTGCCCACCGACGCCGACCGCGTCCGCTTCCGCGCCGTCTGCGCGAGGTGGGGCGCGGCGGCGGCGTGCTGGCGCCCGAGGCCGTGGCTCGTGGGATCCCGCACCGACCGCTCCGGCCAGGGCGCCGCCATGTCGTCCTTCTGGCTCTCCCCGGCGAGCGGCCTCGTGCCGTTCGCCGCCGCCGTGCCGCCCGGGATGGCGCACCTCTCGTCGTCGCACGGGTACCTCGTGCTCTCCGACCCCAGGGCCAGCCCGAAGGCGATCACGCTGCTCAACCCCGTCACGGGCAGGCGCTTCCCGCTCCCACCGATAGGGTTCTTCAAGAAGTGGCACGACGTAGCCACCGTCGTGCTGTCAGCCGACCCTGGCGCGGCGGCCGAGTGGGCCGCGGTGGCCGCCGGGTTCCCGACCAACTGCCTCGCGTACTACAGCTCCGCCACCGGGGCGTGGACGCCGCTGAACTTCAGCGTGGCCGGGTACGCCGGCGTCGAGCACTATAGGGGGCGGTTCTACGTGGCCTTCAAGTCCCAGCTCTGCGTCATCTCCGAGCCCGGGCGTGGCGACGCCCCCGTGGTCATCCCGCTCGAGCACGTCGACGGCGACGGCGGCGGCGGCGTTTCGGACGACGAGAAGGTCCCGGGCAGCGGCAGGCGCATAGTCGTCGACACGCACCTGGTGGAGTGCGATGGCGAGCTGCTGCTCGTGTCGGTGCACGACGACGCGGAGTACAACTCGGACGAGGACATGGGCGCCGCCGCCGCCGCCGTCGACGACGAGGGCAACAGCACTGTCGGCGGCAGCATGCGCGTGGTGGAGGTGCACAGGGTGGAGTGGGTCGGGGACGGCGCGGTGCGGCTGGCGCGGGTGGAGGACCTCGGCTGGCACGCGCTGTTCCTGGGGCGGAACCGCGCGTTCGCGCTCTCGCCGGCGGAGTTCCCCGCGTGCCGCGTCAACTGCGTCTACCTCTTGGACCGGCAGGGACACCCAGACGGGCTCGTCAGGGTGGTGGACATGGAGAGCCAGTGGGCGCGCCGTGAGGAGACCATCTACCCCGACGACGGCCGGCGAGGATCGCCGTCGGTCGGGTGGGCGCGCAGTGGCTGGTTCTTCCCAAACTACAGTATTAGCTAAGCATTGTTAAGACATTATTATACTCGATTAGCCGCTATCGTTTCAACATTTATGTTTTCAAAATATATTTTTTCTGTGTGGATTATGCTCCTTAGTTTTGTGTAACACATCTGTTTAGGAGGATGGATCTACATGATTTACGTTCTTCCTTTAAAAAAGAAAAAACACCATCCTTGTGTTCTTGTAAAGGTTTTTTGACTTCACTGAAATTCTGCAAAATTGGCTATGCATTTGTGGCGCTCAAAATTCTGATTGTTGAAACAAATCGATAGAGGCCCTTCGGTTTCGGTTCTCAGATCCAACGTTCTTTCGATGAAGTTATCAGATCCAACTAGATGTCAGTATAGTTTGACTTTGGCTAACTCTCCTTTTTTTTTCCGTTATCCTCGTTCGAAGTAGTGGACTCCCCTATTCCTTCTCCACTTTTGTAGCTCCAAGTACACTTACAATCTACTCGTTCAAGGTGATGTATCATAGATGCAACTAGTACTGCAATATAATACAATGTGGTACTCTGGAATTAAAAGGATTGAGTTTTAGGTTGTGTTTGGTTTGTGGTTAAGTGGTGGGCACTAAGAAAGATTACATAACCTAGTCAATGACTTGTAATGCACTTAACTTAAAATTAAATTAATTGGCTAAGCTATATTATCCACTACGACTAACCCCCTCTGAGTTTTGTTTTTTCTACTATTATCCTAGCAAACTCAAATTTATATAGGCACACAATAATTCAGAGCACGGACACGGGTGTCGGAACCCATCTCAGATTATGGTGTAAGCTGGATTTTTCAGAGACCACATATAACAATCGGAATCCGCCACAGATTTGCGGTGTCCGACTCAATAAATAATTCTGACACGGGTGTCCAAGTAACAACTGTCACGTACACAAACTGTGTAAATCTAATTTACGTGGTTTAAAGGTTAGTTGCGAATAAAAGCTATGAGCCACCGGATATTTTATTACGAAATGAGAATTGTTAGATCAACACAAGAATCTATTTTTTGATCCGAACCCTTTGAACCTTTCCCTTTTCCAACACCATGTTTTTGTGAACGATTTAATTGAAGTGTTTATTTTTATTTTACTTTTTGAGTGGAGAAGACCCTTATTAGAGGAGGGAATAAGGACATATGTAGGGATGTAATGAAAATATTTTGTTCAAATATATACAATAGATTTATTAAACCAATATCACGTGATGTTTTCATATCCTCCACAAAAAATATGATGTTTTCGTGTAACATATTTCATGTGTATTTTCTATACGTCAGAAACATTTGTTTCATTCAATAAATACTCATCATACAAAAAAAAAGACTACAAACATATAATATTTTCTGAAAAATGCTATCTAGTGCACAAATAGCAACTTGTTAGCACAGTTAGGTAAGAGCGTATTTAGTCATATAGTGTGTCACGGCGAAGCTCCTTTCTACGTGCTGGATGTTGAAATAATTAGCAATTTTTGAATTAATCTAATGCAGAAACATATCATGACATAGCCATAAATAGAATGAGCCAACTCAGGCGCACTAGACACGCTACTCAGAGGTAAACAGGAGGCTAAAATCCCTATCTCATTTGCATCAAAGCAAAGCAGAAACTCAGGAAAACGTACGTCGGGATAGCCGCGGCGTACGATACAGTGTTGGCGTCAGAAGCCATGGTGATGAAGCCCTCGTAGTCGAAGTAGTTGTCCGACGACGAGGAAGTAGTCGAAGCAGCCGTGCGGTCGTCGAGGAAGCAAACCGGTCGAGGTAGCCGTGCGGTCGCCGACGAAGATGAGGAAGCAGATCGTGAGCAGTCGCGCCGAGACGCTCCCCAAAAACCTTATCGCCCCTCACCCGGTACAGGTTCTCGAGAGGCGGGGTTCCGGAGGCCTGCTCTCCCGCACGGCCGTGTACGCGGACGTCGGGATGGGATCGCCGGAAAACAGCGGCAGCGAAAAGGAACGAAAATAGAGGACGGCGCGAGGAAGCAGATGCAATCTAAGTCTCCTCGGTAGGGCTGCCCTCCTCGTTCGTATATAGTCGCTCGGGTAGGACGTGGGGCTTAACGACTCCACGTTCGAGTCGGTAACTGGCCCACGATGTCGGTAAGCATGGTAACGCGTCCGTTAACAACTCGTGTAAAACCCTCAAACCCAAGCGGCAAAAATAAGCGCACTGATTTTAGCCCGGCCCGGCTCGGCTCGATCACGAAACACGACGCGCGCGAGCGACGTGGCGTGGCGAGGCGGGCGGAGGAGGAGCGCGCGGGAACTAGTCCTCTTCCCAAGCTCTTAGTGGAGGGTAGAAAACCAACCCTTATATGTTGGTCTAACTCCCTTTCCACTAGCAATATGGGACTAAGTTCCACCACTTGCCATGCAACCATATGGGCCTTTGAGATTTTCCAGGAATTAATTGAAACATGGGCCTAGAGCCCATTAATTCCAACAATCCCCCACCAGATCTCGAAGGCACATTTGATTGCCTTTTGTTCCAATTCAATGCTTTGATATACCAGTATTTTTCAGTGGAGACCGATTAAGGTTGAACATCCACTTAGAACATAAGGATACGCTTGCTCACAACTGAACAATGGACTATGCCTTGAATTGTCAGTTTTGCGTAAACAAGCTTCATCAAATGTCCTACCAGTACTAGACTGCCGTAGGCTATCCCGCGGATGGAGCATATAAGTCTCACTCCTGGCCTATTCATGAGCTTGCTAGAGATTACCCTCATCTCATAGACTGTGACCAGCAGTCAGGCTCACATAAGTGCGTTCTTTCTAGACTGCTCTGTAGGACAGCGTCTTTTGCTTGTAAAAGCCACAGAACACATTAAGATAAAAATCAACCTGCCATACAGATTGTGAGAGTGTTGCATCATCAACGGAGTAGGTTAGTAGGTCACTCTCCTCCAGTTAACCAATAGCTTGTTTTCCCAGGTCCTAATTCACGGGATCTCCGATCACATAGGTTGGGTTACCACCATGGTAACTCACGTGGGTCTCATACCCATCTCCCTAGATGCAGTGTCTATCACATTTCTTGATAGCCCTTTTGTAAAAGGATCTGCCAGATTCTTAGCTGTTTGGACATAATCCAAAGCTATCACCCCGGAGTTTCTCAATTTTCTGACAGATTTCAATCTCCTCTTCACATGTCTGGAAGACTTTGCGTTATCCTTCGAACTGCTCACTTTAACAATCACAGTTTGATTATCACAGTTCATAAGAATTGCCAGTATTGGTTTTTCAACCACCGGCAGGTCCATTAGGAGCTCACGAAGCCATTCTGCTTCAACAGTGGCCGTATCCAGTGCTGTGAGTTCTGCTTCCATTGTTGACCTCGTTAAGATGGTCTGCTTGCAAGACTTCCATGAAACAGCGCCACCTCCATGAGTGAACACATATCCACTCGTGGCCTTGATCTCATCAGCATCAGAAATCCAATTTGAATCACTATATCCCTCCAGTACCCTTGGATACCCGGTATAGTGAAGACCATAGCTCGCAGTGCCTTTTAGATAGCGCATTACTCTCTCAAGAGCACGCCAGTGATCATCTCCCGGATTGGAAACAAAACGGCTCAGTTTGCTCACAGCAAACGAGATGTCAGGCCTGGTTGCGCTAGCTAAGTACATAAGCGAACCAATAATTTGAGAGTATCTCAGCTGATCTCTAGTTATTCTTTTGTTCTTTCGAAGAATCAAACTAGGATCATAAGGTGTTGGAGAAGGTTTGCAATCTGAATAGCCAAAGCGACTCAAAACCTTTTCCACATAGTGGGATTGCAGCAGTGTAATTCCACCATCATCATCTCTCAACAGCTTGATGTTCAAGATAACATCAGCTACTCCAAGATCTTTCATCTCAAAATTCTGAGATAGGAAGGTCTTAACCTCCTCAATCACCTTGATGTTGGTTCCGAAAATTAGTATGTCGTCGACATACAAGCACAGAATAACTCCTGCGCTCCCACCATAGCGATAGTACACACATTTGTCAGCTTCATTAACAACGAACCCAGCAGAAGTTAAAGTCCTGTCGAACTTCTCATGCCATTGCTTGGGTGCTTGTTTCAGGCCATACAAAGATTTCAATAGCTTACACACTTTTCCATTTTGACCATCTACTACGAACCCATCTGGCTGTTCCATATAAATTTTCTCGTCCAACTCTCCATTTAGGAAAGCCGTCTTAACGTCCATTTGATGAACGAGAAGACCGTGTGAGGCAGCCAGCGAAAGTAGTACTCTAATGGTGGTCAGTCTGGCCACGGGTGAGTAAGTATCAAAGAAATCTTCGTCTTCCTTTTGGGTATAACCCTTGGCCACAAGCCGTGCCTTGTACTTTCAATTGTACCATCAGGCCTAAGCTTTTTCTTGAACACCCACTTACATCCTACAGGTTACAGCCATAAGGACGATCAGTGATCTCCCATGTCCCATTAGCCATGATGGAATCCATCTCGCTGCGGACTGCTTCCTTCCAGTAGTCTGCATCAGGAGATGCATAAGCTTCTGAAATCGTATTGGGAGTGTCATCCACAAGATATACAATGAAATCATCACCAAAAGACTTTGAAGTCCTTTGTCTCTTGCTCCTTGTAGGAGCTTCATTGTCTATCTTCTCATAGTTTTCATCATGTGTATGTTCAAGATATTCCATTGGAATGGAAGGTGCCGGAGTTAACTCAGATTCCTGACTAGAAGTGCTAGACATATCTCTCATAGGAAAAATATCCTCAAAGAATGTGGCATCTCTAGACTCCATGATGGTACCGACTCTCATGTCAGGTACTTCAGATTTCACTACTAGAAATCTATAACCGATGCCATGATGAACATAGCCCAGAAAGACACAATCAACGGTTTTTAGGTCCAAACTTACGCTTCTTGGTTATTGGCACATTTACTTTGGCCAAGCAACCCCAAGTGCGTAGGTAAGAGAGTGTTAATCTTTTCTTTTCCCACTGTTCAAAAGGAGTAATCTCCTTATTCTTTGTAGGAACTCGATTTAGGACATGACAGGAAGTCAAAATCGCCTCCCCCCACCATGCCTTGGATAAACCCGCAGTGTCTAACATGGCATTAACCAAATCAGTTAGAGTGCGGTTTTTTCCTCTCAGCAACCCCATTTGATTGAGGTGAATGGGGAGGCGTCCTCTCATGGATTATACCATGTTCCTCACAGAATAGGTTGAACTCATTCGAAAAGTACTCTCCACCACGATCTGACCGAAGCCTTTTGATTTTTCTTTCAAGTTGAGTTTCAACTTCTGCCTTATAGATTTTAAAGTAGTGTAGAGCCTCATCTTTCGTTTTCAGAGATATATATAACAAAATCTAGTGGAATCATCAATCAACGTCATGAAATATTTCTTTCCACCTTTAGTCAACACACCATTCATCTCACAAAGGTCTGAATGTATGAGCTCCAAAGGTGCCAAGTTTCTTTCCTCCGCGGCCTTATGAGGCTTACGAGGCTGCTTAGCTTGCACACAAGTTTGACACTTAGAGCCTTTGACTGAGGTGAATTTCGGAATTAATTCAAGCTAGCAAGCCGCGTCATACAACTGAAATTAATGTGACAAAGTCGTGAATGCCAACATCAGTTTCATTAACACTAGAGCAAACATGGTTCACGACCTTATTATAGAAATCTGATAGAGAAAGACGGAACAGACCTCCGCACTCATAACCTTTACCAACAAAAAGTCCATACTTAGACACGACAACTTTATTGGACTCAAACACCAACTTAAACCCTTCTTTACAGAGAAGGGAACCACTAACGAGATTCTTATTCATCGAAGGGACATGCTGCACGTTCTTCAGCCGCACGATCTTCCCCGAAGTAAACTTCAGGTCTACCGTGCCAACACCACGAACAGAAGCATGTGACCCATTTCCCATTAGGACGGTGGAATCCCGAGCGGCCTGGTAAGAAGAGAACAAGGATATGTCAGCACATACATGAATATTAGCACCGGTATCAATCCACCAATCAGTGGACTGACTCACAGAGAGTACAGTAGGTAAATTACCATACCCGGTTGCTCCAGCTTCATTGTTGCTGACAGTCACATTGACAGACTTGGAGTTCTGTCCTTGAGGGCCTTTCTTGCCTTTGCGGTGTTTGCACTGACTTGCCCAGTGACCAACCTCACCGCACACATAGCAAGGCTTGTTGTCCTTGTCCAGCTTCTTCTTCTTGAAGTTGGCAGTCTGAGAGGCTTTGAACTTTCCCTTGAACTTGTGGACATTCTTTTGCACCATGTTGGCGCTGGACTGTCCCTCGGTTCCCTTAGTGTGTGTGTCTTTTGCCCTCGCCTTCTCTTCCACATCTAGAGACCCCACGAGATTCTCAATAGAAATCTCTTGCCTCTGGTGTTTCAATGAAGTGGCAAAGTTCCTCCAAGACTGAGGAAGCTTAGCGATAATACACCCCGCGACAAACCTGTCGGGTAAAACACACTTGAGAAGTTCGAGCTCCTTTGCAATGCACTGTATCTCATGAGCCTGCTCGACTACAGAACGGTTCTCAACCATCTTGTAGTCATGAAATTGCTCCATGGCATACAATTCACTGCCAGCATCTGTTGCGCCGAACTTAGCTTCGAGCGCATCCCACAGTTCTTTGGCATCACGTATATGTAAATACATGTCTACCAACTTGTCTCCGATCACGCTTATAACGCCACCCACAAAGAGGACAGTGGCATCTTTGAATGTCTTTTCCTGTTCAGGAGTAAGGCCTTCAGGTTTGCCACTGGCCACCCAGTAGACGTTCATAGCAGTGAGCCACAAGATGGTTTTAGTTTGCCATCTCTTAAAATGCACACCCGTAAACGGGTTCGGTTTCAGTGACGCAGCGAAACCAGCAGTCGAAAATTGCCTAAACATATAAGGTTTTTGGATTGTTGAAATAATTAGCAATTTTCGAATTAATCTAATGCAGAAACATATCATGACATAGCCATAAATAGAATGAGCCAACTCAGGCGCACTAGACACGCTACTCAGAGGTAAACAGGAGGCTAAAATCCCTATCTCATTTGCATCAAAAGCAAAGCAGAAACTCAGGAAAACGTACGTCGGGATAGCCGCGGCGTACGATGCAGTGTTGGCGTCAGAAGCCATGGTGATGAAGCCCTCGTAGTCGAAGTAGTCGTCCGACGACGAGGAAGTAGTCGAAGCAGCCGTGCGGTTGTCGAGGAAGCAAACCGGTCGAGGTAGCCGTGCGGTCGCCGACGAAGATGAGGAAGCAGATCGTGAGCAGTCGCGCCGAGACGCTCCCCAAAAACCTTATCGCCCCTCACCCGGTACAGGTTCTCGAGAGGCGGGGTTCCGGAGGCCTGCTCTCCCGCACGGCCGTGTACGCGGACGTCGGGATGGGATCGCCGGAAAACAGCGGCAGCGAAAAGGAACGAAAATAGAGGACGGCGCGAGGAAGCAGATGCAATCTAAGTCTCCTCGGTAGGGCTGCCCTCCTCGTTCGTATATAGTCGCTCGGGTAGGACGTGGGGCTTAACGACTCCACGTTCGAGTCGGTAACTGGCCCACGATGTCGGTAAGCATGGTAACGCGTCCGTTAACAACTCGTGTAAAACCCTCAAACCCAAGCGGCAAAAATAAGCGCACTGATTTTAGCCCGGCCCGGCCCGGCTCGATCACGAAACACGACGCGCGCGCGCGACGTGGCGTGGCGAGGCGGGCGGAGGAGGAGCGCGCGGGAACTAGTCCTCTTCCCAAGCTCTTAGTGGAGGGTAGAAAACCAACCCTTATATGTTGGTCTAACTCCCTTTCTACTAGCAATATGGGACTAAGTTCCACCACTTGCCATGCAACCATATGGGCCTTTGAGATTTTCCAGGAATTAATTGAAACATGGGCCTAGAGCCCATTAATTCCAACACTGGATGCTTTGTGACTCGATTGTAAGAATTTTATCTCGTAATCAATAAAGCTCTCCGGTTCTCGAAAAAAGAAAACAACAACTTTTTCGCGAACTGGACAGGGGCTAGCTCAAGACTGGACCTCATTCGCGAGACGCAACAGCTCTGGTTCACGATCGAACGGGAGGAAAGGAACGGTTCGTGCAATCGTGCTAGACATCCCCGTCACCGATCAGCGCGGCACACTATCCCCGATCGATGACCCTGAGCACTGCACGGTTGCAAGGGCTCGAGAACGCGCGCTCCTGGGCCACGCATGTACCGCCGGCCAGCTAGCACCCTGGCGCCTGCCGGTTCTCCTGCCTCCTGATATCACGAGGTTCACGCATGGAGCGTCGGAAATGGGGAAAAAATGTAGATTTGGCCCGCGTGAGTCAATGACAAAAATAGGCGCCTGCAAAAAGTAGAGGCAAAAATAGCCCTCCTGCCACAGGTGGGGCAAGCGACGTGCCCGGCGACCTGCCGTACCTGGGGGTGCGGCAGGCCACATACCGCACCTGGAGCGTGCGGTAGGTGGCATGCCGCACCCCCCACCTGCGGCAGGTCGCCGGGCACGTCGCTTGCGGCGTTAGGCACGGGGGGAGGGGCACGGCGGGGCACCTGCCGCACGCCCCAGGTGTGGTACGCGGCCTGCCGCACGTCCCACCTGTGACAGGTGGCCTGTCACACCCCCCCCACCTACGGCTATTTTTGCCATTGATTCGTGCGGGGGGCTAAATCTGTCTTTTTTTCCCGAAAACGGACGGGTCACCGTCGACTCAATGGACGGACGGGACGGTTTCCTCGTTCTGTGTGGAGCATCCGCCACGGGTCCGGGGTCACCTGCCGATCGAACTTCTAGACGCAACCTGCCCGTTCACAAAAACGCTGCTACATCTATTGGTATGGACGTCAGCAAGCGTGCATATCGATCAGAATTTAGAGACAATAGGGATGTCAGGGAAGTACAGGAAGTAACACATTTGTTCCAACTCAAAAGTGATTATAACTTTGTTAAAACAAAATAACTACTAATTAACATCCAAATAATGTTACTAATAGCATTACAAGAGTGTAGGTGGAGGGGGTTCTGCAATGCAGATGGACACGGGAATTCTGAGCGATCCAAAGGGACTAATTATATGCGAAATCTTCCACGTTCCCAAAAGGCTTTGAAATGCACATATACCCAAGAGACTAGATTCGACTTCATATTGGTGCTCCTGCTGCGGCCTACAAGCCTTCTAGGACGGAACCGGGTGCATGGTTCCATTCTTCCTGACCAATTCTTGAAATAGAATTGCTTCGAAAAGATCCGACTCCAAATCAAACAAACTGAAACAACCTTTCCTGCTGGGCATGCTGGCTCTGATCACGTCCTGAAGACGGGACGGCGCGGGCAGAACCAGCAGGGCGGCTCCCATTTGCCCATCACCTAAACTCCATGGCGGCTATCGTACCGGTAGGTGTCCAGATCGAAGGATCAAACTTCAACAATAAATCCTTACCTTCTGTGTGATTGCGTTCTTTCTTGTCCCTTCATACTTATTTATCTTGTATACCTTGTCTACTAGTATACATAGGATTTGATTTTGTTATAAATCTTAATAATCTTCAATTCAGCCTCTCTAATCGATAGCCTTAATCCTTTCAACCGTCATTCAATCGGCAAAATTGCTGACCAAAATCACCAATTCCATCGCTGAATGTCACACATTTTTCATAAGGTTTTCACTTAAATACCATGTATTTATCTCTTAGAACTACACCTGAGACTTTACAGATATAACACATTGCAGCAGTCAACTGATCGGGGTGCAGGTGAATTTATTGAATGAATGAGAAGCACAAAAGCAGCATTTGCATCAAAGTCATCTCTCAGTATATTGTCATACAACTGGAAGTCCTCATTGTTGTTAAATAAAAGTATAAAAGGAGCACCTATACTTGCAAGTTTCAGTACAGAACTTACAAAATTCGAGACATTCATTGTTCTATCTCAACAAATAGGCTTGCTTGCGGATGCAAACCTGCTTCCACCAGCGTCAGGGAGTGCTTTTCTGGACCGTACGTTACCCGTGGAAAATTCGAAACTAGGCTGTACTTTTCTGCTTTCAGGCAATCCAAAGAATCAACGTAGTCATATAGGGAGGTAATGGTAGTGGAACTGTAGAATCTCCTTTCTTTGCGCTCTCCAGTTGGGAATCTTATAAGAACCTGCATAATTATAAGCATGGCCCCAGTTAGTTCAGAGAATGCAGGTCGTATGTAGGTTGATATATCAAATTCACGCGTAATGTGTTCATATCTAGACTCTCTTTAAAAGCTAATAAGTAACTCAAGAAATAAAGGAAGCTTAGTAAGATTTATGCGTCAGTAAAAATGCAGCCCAAGATACGATATAAGAAACAAAAAAGTTCCAGGTACAACATTGAAACTTCGTGGTCAACAATAGAAGAAAAACGCTTCAAAAGCAGAAAGATGTGGTTTTGAGCGTATTATACTAGAGTAAGAATTCGCAAAAGGTTGGTGAAGATGGGTAAAGAGCGTTAAACATACTCGAGTAACGTCAGGCCCTTTCTCAGGCTCAGCTCCAAGAGCCATGGCCTTCTCTTGTCGCCTCATTGCAAGAGCAGCTTCCTTTTCAGCTGCTTCTTGAGCTGCCCTTGCTTGCGCTTCCTCGTCTTCTTTCCGCTTCCTCTCAGCCTCTGCAGCCTCTCTTTCAAGTATTTCCTGTTCCTCTCTCCTTTGGCGTTCCCTGGCCTGGCAATTTTATAAAAAGAATTACATGATTAAATTAGTGCTATCATGAAAACATTCGAATACTAGCAGAAACTTAGCTGCATGTTCCTGCAGTCTGCTTGAATCACACCTTAATTGATGCATTTACTGTACCATTATACTATGCACAAATACAATCCTTATGAATACAGTGTCCTTTACTGAAGGAAAACCAAGGAGTTACAGCACGTCTGACCCACCTTACTTTCTTATTATTACATAGGGATGCATACTCTTCTACTACCAAAGCAACAACAATATAGCCTATATAGCTTAACATACCTGATCAGCTTCAAGTGCAGCTCTGTAAGCAGCATCTTGTTCCTCCCGCAGACGTTGATTGTTTAGTCTCTCTTCAGCTTCAATCCTGGCAGCAACAAGTGATGTGGTGCACTCGTCAACAACCCGTTGAAGAATTGTTATCATCTGTTCAGGTGATTTGGGCCCCTCGATCTTTGGAACATCAAAGGAAAATGCATGAGCAATACTGAATAGCTGTGTCCTAAAAAAAATACTGACCATATAAAGACATAAATAAACATTCTAGCGCTTTAATAGGCCAAATAATAGGAAACATATTGCAGAGTAATAGCAAAATCTAAAGAGCTTTGAATACATTAATGACTAATGTTCTTCACTAGATGCATTATTTCACTTTACTATCAGTAAAGGAAAGCAATCTAGGGATCAAAAGATGGGATCTGAAGATCCAGTGGTACTATCACACATGATGAACAAATATCACACAACATTTTACTCTAGAGTCATAAAATTTAAAATATAAGAACAGAACATTAGTCCTAACAGAATTGACACCTATGCCAGCCAGCGTAGCATCACCCATGAGTATAAATCAGCATTGCATCATCAGTCAGACGACTAAATTAAATTACTGTATAATGAGATAGAATGAGCATGGGCCATATGGACTACAATATAGAGTAGACAGTAGACAAGAAGTGGGAGGCAAGTATACCAAATTTGAAGTAACAATGCACATATTTATCAACAGCCTAGTAGCTTACAGTATATCCAATTATTAACTTCTTAGGCCAAGTGGATGAACCTGAATTTTTTTTCATCTACCAAAGTGTCCATCTAGAAGAAAAAAAAATGCATCAACTACTACTAGTAATCAGGCGCTAATCAGGTGCAGTGGCCTGAATTTCTGTTTGCAAGGAAAATGAGGTGAGGATCTAAGACATGGGTTAACTATTAGAACTATTTTTTTCAAAGCACCATTTTGTCAGGAAACCTCCTGTACTCTTTTCTTGATTCTCTGGTGAGTCTGGGATCTGAATTGATTAAATTTTCTCGGATTAGAAGGGGTGGACATAACTAATTCCTATATCTTCATCAATAAGTACCAAAATTTCAACACCTTGTTTAATTCTAACAAGGAAATATTACCAAACTAATTTTCTAATATCATGAGCAGTTTTTGCAGAAGTTCATTAGAGTAGCACGAAATTCTAGTATCAAGGTTTATCAAGGAATTATGTAAATTCATCCAGTGCCCTACAGTGTGTTGAGTTCATAAAAATTTGTTCGGGGGAATGAGAAATGAATGGTTTAGCTGTCGAGTACAGGACTGCAGGATCTGAGGGGTTTTGGGAATGAGAATGGGAATGTGAGGGTTCAACTCCCAAGGGAGACTGTCGCGGGGATTTCGTGGCAATACTCATTTTTATGTAGGATTGGGGGCGCAAGAGGATGATCCAAGGGCGGTTCACACAAGTATTTTACCCAGGTTCAGGCCCTTCTTATGGAAGAGGTAATACCCTACTCCTGCTGAATATCTTTCTGGTCTTGTGTGAGGAGGATTACAACAATGGTGGTTGCTGTTCTTGTACAGAGGAAGAAGAAAAGCTTAGTCTCTCTCTCTGCGAATATGTGTCTCCCCGCGTGGGAGCCCTAGCCTTGCCTTATATAGGGCCGGCAAGGCTAGGCTTTACAAGTGCCGACTCGGCCAGTCGGCTGGGTCGTGGTTATGGCTCACTTAATGTGCGCCATTACTCTACTTATTGCGCCGGGTAACGTCTGTCTTGATGTCGGTCGTAACGCCTGGACTTGATGGCACCCGGTCGTTACTTCCGAGTGGGCTGCGCGAGGCTGCTCTGCCGAGTGGGTCTCCTGCAGTGGATTTGGGCCACCCCAGGCTTATTGGGCCGACTCCTTGTCTTGGGCCTATCCCTTGGGGATCCCACTGTCAGTAGCCCCCGAGTGCTTTAGGGTCTCGATGCAGGCGCCGTCTGGAGGGCGAGCTGCGCGCGCCTCCGAGTCGACCGTAGAGAGACCTTGATGGACTCCCGAAGTACCTGAAAATGTTAGTTTTGAGCTAATAGCGGACTAAGTCCCGGTGATACCCGTGTTTTCCTGCTGGGGAAGTCGGCTTGTGGCCTGCTGGGAGGCGTATCATAAATTCCGAGTGAGTTCGAACAGCGTCTAGGGCTTATCCGAGTTGGTCGTTGCCAGCTTGTACCCGAAGGGGAACGCTTTCGATGTTCAGCTTCGGAACCGAGTCTTCGAACTCCGGCATTTGCTTCTGAATCAGAGAGCGTCTTGTGCCACTGGGGATGCTGAGTCCGTCCTTAGCTCGGGTGTTGCCGAGTGACCTGCGAACCCAGTCGGGCCGGTCATCGACACCCGTTTGCAGAGCTGGTCTGCTCCCGAGTGTGCGCAGCCGGTGCGCCTCGGGTTGTTTGGTAGAGCCGGTGCAGCCTTTGTGCTGCGGGCCGAGGCCGACCCCTGTCCGATTCGGCAGCCGCTTGTGTTGCCACCTGGTCTCGTCCGATCCGGTCAAAGCCGGCTCGCGGTCATATGAACCGATGCGACTGCAGGCGACGTCATGCGGAAGCTTTTTGTCACATCAACTGCCGCATTAAATGCGCTCAGTCGACTGGGCGAAGTTTTCGTGACGGGGCGCTTGGAGCGCCGAGCCGCGATGATTGCTCCTCGAATCTCGCGCGAGGCTGTGCGCGGGGCGGCCGTTGCTGCAGCACTTCGTGGCCACGTGGAGCGTATTTCCAGGCAGACGGTTCGCCTTCCTTTTGCATAAAAGCGTGCGCAGAGGGGGGCGGTTCCCATCTGCTCCTTCGTCTTCCTCGCTCAAACCGCCACAAGCCTCCGGGCCCGTCACCGTGCACCGCTTTTTCTCCTCTTTCAAAACTCCGCTTGCTCTTCCGTTCGTTCCCTCCGACCTCGATCATGTCGCGCGCCGGCAAGAGCAAGAAGAGCGACGCTGGATCCTCCTTCGCCGCTGCACTTCCCGATGACTGGAAGAAGGGCGACTGGGTCCCGTCGGTGGTGACCGACCGGATCCTGGCCAGCCTCGCCACCGAGGGCATGCTTCCCGCCTCGGGCGATCAGCAACTGGAGGTCGCGTACCTGGAGGTGAAGCCCGCCCCGCACGAGCATGAGCGAGTGCTGCTCCTCCCGTTCGTCGAGCGGGGCTTGTCGCTGCCGCCTCACGACTTCGTGCGGGGGCTGCTGTTCTTCTACGGCCTCCAACTTCACCACCTCAACCCCAACGGCATTCTGCACATTGCGTGTTTCATCACGCTGTGCGAATGCTTCTTGGGGACTCGCCCCATTGGGGGCTGTGGAAGAAGATTTTCGTGGTGAAGGCGCAGCCGATCAAGGCCGGCGGGCGCCTTTCCATCTGCGGGGGAGCCGGCGTCCAGGTCAAGTCCGGCGCGAAGTACTTCAAGCTGCAGCTCCCCGACACCGTGCGGAGGTGGCAAGACGGGTGGTTTTACTGCCCGGACGAGCGCACGCCGAGTGCGCAGGAAGGGCTCCCGAAGTACGTCGAGGGTCCCCCGGTGTGGCAAAAGCGTTGGGGCGCCAAGCCTTCCAACGCAGAGATGCCCGAAGTCGAGCGCCTCATGAGGAGGATCCAGCGGCTCCAGGACAAGGGGCTCACTGGTGTCGACCTCATCATCACCTGGTTGAGTCGGCGGATCCAGCCGCTGCAGGCTAGGGCGCACCCGATGTGGGAGTACTCGGGTGCTTCCGACTCGACCAGGGTGTCGGCGCAGGAGCTTTCGGATCAGAACTTCATGGAACTCCTGAAGAATCTGACCAAGGAGCGCTCCAGTCTCAACAGGGCGCCGCATGTGGTGCCCTATTCTGCCGCCAACCCTCCGCCGACTGTAAGTAATTCTTCTTCGAGTCGAACTCTTTTTCATTTTGGTTTCTTGCTTTCTTCTGAAACCGAATTCTTTACGTTCAGACTCTGCTGAACTTGACCTCCATGCCGCCCCTCCCGAGCTAAATCTGGCTCCGGGAGTCTTGGATGATGTGGAGGTCGACGAAGAAGCCCCCGAGGGCGGGGACTCGGAACGGGGCCGAGGTCCGGCCGACTCGGGCGACGAATCCGAGGAGGCCGAAGGCTCGGCCTCTCTGGCTCCGAAACGGAGGCGGCCAGACGACGCTTCCGGCTCCGGAGCCTCGCGGGCTGCGGCGGAGTCGGAGCAGGCCGAGTCGGCCTCCAAACGAGCGCGGGCTGCCACCGCCAGCCCCACGGTGCAGGTTGCTGCCCGTGCCTCTACGCCCTCCATCGCCCTCCTTCCTCCTCCGGAGCTCCGCCCGCCCGGGGAGGTTCAAGAAGAAGACGGTGGTCAAGTCGATCCCCACGACCACCAGGTACGCCATCCTTTTGCTTGCCCTTGACCTTTTCGTAGAAATTTTACGGTCATTCTGAACTTGATGCGGAACTTGTTTGATGCAGCATCTAGAGGAAGTCTCTCCGACAAAGGAGGCTTCCAGCCCGGCGCGTCCTCGGGGCTGACTTCCGCTCAGCAGTCGAAATCGGTTCCCCCGCTTCGGTTGCTGCCGCGCCCGTTGAGCAATCGGAGTCGGTTCTCCCGGTTCCGATCGCTGCTGCGACAACCCAACCGTCGGAGCCGGCTCTCCCGGCTCCGACTGCTGCTGCACCGGACGCGCAGCCGCCCGCTGCGCCCGCATCGGAGGTGACAGAGTCGACTCCGGCTGAAGATCCGCAGCCCCCCACCAACTCTGGCAAGTGAGCCGTCTCCGGAGCAGAACCCGGCGCCGACGGTCACTGTCGGCGCCGACTCCTCCGAGCCGGCAGAGAAAAACAAGGGTCAGCTCTCCACCGAGTCCCCCTCGGCAGTTGAGCGACTGCCTTGTGTTGGCTTCCTCGTCCACGGCGGAAGGATCAGCACTCGGTCCGCCAAATGCCCCCGCTTCCGTCCCGCAACTTACGTTGCCAGGCAGCAGCGCGGAGGAGTGCGCGGCGACGCAGGAGGCCACGCAACGAGTCGCAGCCCTTGGCGCCAAGTTGAGGGAATTCGCGGCGCGCCAACTGTCGCGGGGATTTCGCGGCAATACTCATTTTTATGTAGGATTGAGGACGCAAGAGGATGATCCAAGGGTGGTTCATACAAGTATTTTACCCAGGTTCTGGCCCTCTTATGAAAGAGGTAATACCCTACTCCTGCTGAATATCTTTCTGGTCTTGTGTGAGGAGGATTACAACAATGGTGGTTGCTGTTCTTCTACAGAGGAAGAAGAAAAGCTTAGTCTCTCTCTGCGAATATGTGTCCCCCGCGTGGGAGCCCTAGCCTTGCCTTATATAGGGCCGGCAAGGCTAGACTTTACAAGGCAAGGCAAGGCTAGACTTTACAAGTGCCGACTCGGCCAGTCGGTTGGGTCGCGGTTATGACTCACTTAATGTGCGCAATTACTCTACTTATTGCGCCCGGGTAACGTCTGTCTTGATGTGGTCGTAACGCCTGGACTTAATGGCACCCGGCCGTTACTTCCGAATGGGCTGCGCGAGGCTGCTCTGCCGAGTGGGCCTCTTGCAGTGGATGTGGGCCACCCCAGGCTTATTGGGCCGACTCCTGGTCTTGGGCCTATCCCTTGGGGATCCCGCTGTCAGAGACCATTTCAATTGTTTGAGAAAATTGGGAATTGAAATTGAGTATTAAAACTAAAAAGCAACTCCCAACTTAAATTCCCGTCTAGATATCATTGAGGCCAAACAAGTGAATGGTAGTTTTAAGTAAAACTCCCCTACCAAATCCCACCTCTCAACTCATCTCTAAATTCTCAAAGCGACAACAACTGTAGACAAATACACCACTAGAAGTAAGTTGCTAAAATAACTTGTGAAGAATGTCATGCATTTTCCTGTTCTTGATTGTTTCATGATATGCACACATACATAACAAAGTGGGTAGGATAACAAGTGCTCTATAGAGGGCAACATTTCAAACACTCCAAATATTTACAACAACATAAACACTTCCAAAACAAGAGCTCAATATCTGCCAGGAGGCTATTATATTCTCAAGGTAGAGGAATCTTACCATAACCAGCATCGAGTCCATAAGCACAAGGGCATACCAATAGGCCTAACTAACTCCCGCAAGGCTGCAACTAATGTCCTAAGCTACTGCATGGACACATCATAATTAAACAAACGTCGTAATTAAGAATTGCAAGCTCCTTTTAAATGACCCCCTGCAAGTAAACCGCACACTCTACTAAGATTATCTAATAATACAAAGCTTTACCGATCTTAAATCGAGCAAATCTAAAGGTTTCACACAAACACCAACAATATCATCAATATGCTAATTAACAAACCTTAAATCCCAAAAATCTGCACAGCATAGAAGCTAGATCTTAGAAAAAATTGAAGTAAGTGGCACACCAACACCATACCTGCTGCAATAGCATAATTCTCTGGTTCGTAGATGCCATGACTAGCGCACAAAACGGGAACCGTGATGCGTTCAGGCTGTTGCTCATCTTGAACCCTTCAGTCCTTCTGATGCTACCACCCCACGCAACAAAGTTCTCATCTATGAAGGCGGCGACCGGCTCAGAGCAGAGAGAGCCACCGCAGAATGCAGGGGTATCCGGGTGGTCAGGGGAGTGGAGGTACACGAAGAGAAGCTTGTACTCACGCTGCGCACGCTGCAGCGCATCGGCGAAGCCCTCGGCAACAAAGCGCGGACCACGGCCAGCCCCAAACTCGCGCTCGAACTCCGCCACGAAGTCAACCGCCTCGGCGGCGGACGAGGGCAGCTCGAGCAGCCGGTCGCCGCCGCCGCCCTGCCCGAGGCCGAGGAGGGAGAGGGATCGCGACAGCACGCCGCCAGCGACCCAGGCGCCGAGACGGATGGAACCGGCGATGAGGCCGACCCCACCGGAGACCACGTAGAAGGGTAGCGTCACCAGCCTCCACGCGATCCCCGGCTGCTGCTGCTGCGGTGCCAGCGCCGCGGGCGGGGGCGCGACGAAATCTGCCTCCAACTGAGGCGGAGGCGGAGGCGGGGGCGGGGCGTACGTAGACGGCTCGGGCGAGGAGGGGTTGGCAGTGATGGAGGAGACGGCGAGCTGGAGGTCCCAGTTGTGGGCCGCGAGAATCTCTGTGCAGAGGTCGGAGTCGGAGATGCCGGTGACGGCCTGAAAGTAGCTGACCTTGTCGTCGACGGTCTCGGCCATGGCGGCCGGCGGCGAGGCGGAGAGCTAGGGTTCGGGGATTTGTGTCGTGGTGGTGGTTACGACTTAGGAGTTGGAAGATGCGAGAAAAGGCGGAGTCCAGTTGAGCGAGGAAAGAGACGAGTCAGTGGTGACGACTTCTCTTCCTCTACAGATAAACTCGCCAACGGAACGGAACGGCGGAACTGGATGGGACGGAACGCTGCGCCCGAGGTGCGCTACGGTATTTTGACGGGAGTCTCCGTACGAGAATACGTGTATTCTGAATTTTGGGCGGATAACACCATGGAACTGCTCCCTGCATATAGAACACATGAATTTCATAGGAAACAGTGTCATGATCTATAATAATAAATCAAGTATCACAATCTTTAATAAATCAGGGAAAATCCGGTGTTCTAAGCGGAGCCAAAAATACTTTCGGAACAATACCACTATGAAACAGCGTTTTACTATATATTAAAAAACTGAAAATTAGCATCAGAGGTAGCATCTTAATATGAGAAATACTCGCTCAAAAAATATGATCAAGCAGAGCCGCTTTTATATCAGAAAGAACTTCAGAATTGTATATTACTGTTACATCTTTAAAAGATCATAATTTATACATCGAGGCACTGCACTGGAAGGTGAAGAAAAGTACAAAGAGTTCCTTCTTGGCGAAGATCGAAGGGTACATGAGATATATATTATACCAGCAATACATCCATATGCTTACACCTCCTCAATAAGAACCTTGGATTGCGAGTTGTTCTTCCTACCTGCCTTCCGCAGTTGGCTTCCACTGTCCAACTCCTCAAGAGATGCTTTCTGCACCTCAACCAAGCGAGCTAACGACGGCCAGGCCTCACTTGGCTGCTCATGAACCCAACAGGTCATGAAGAATAGCTTCCTGGCCGCGCCACGGAGCTTTTGGGAGCTCCGTGCCCTCTCTGTCTTGCCCACTTTCTCTGCCTTGAGCATAATCTCGCCAGCTTGAATGAGCCTACGGAAGTCACAGAGTGCGCAAACAAGGGCATTGCCTCCCAAGGAGAGGATGGTGATGACATCATCCACGAGCCCGATAGCAAACCTGAAACCTCCGGTGTGCCTGTAAACTGGTGAGCATGTCTCCTCTATGCAAGTTGTGAGCGCTTCGGATACTGTCTCAGGTTTAGCATCCTCCCCCATGATTTTTGACATAGACAAGGCAACAGTTGAAGCGCCGAAAGGATCAGAATGCCAATCACCATTGTAGAGGCGAAGCGTGAAGCAGTAACTGTACAGAATATCAACCAAGTGAACAGTAAGCAGAGGAGATGGCTCTGCCCTGGTTAGCTGTTTCAGTGATGGGAGAGGAGATTCTGGCCCTTCTGGGATTTCATTGATGATAGACTCTGACGCAGTCGTTGGATCTGATAAAGCAGTGTCATCTGTACTAATTTGGCTGATAAGCTGGCTCCCACCAGGGCTAAGAGAGATCGATTTAGCAGAAGGATTTTTCCACCATGGTGTCCATGGCTCGATCATCTTGCTGAGTTCACCTGAGGCCATAGCTTGACGAAATCGTTTGATTTCATCATCAGAGAGGTCTTCAAGATTGATCCCATCACCTGTTTGGTAGAGAGAACAAATAAGAACTCAATACAAAACTGACGAACATGGCAAAATTTACTGGTTCGTACACACATCCAATCTAAAATGACAATGCCATAAATCTTACCAATATAAAAAGCACGAGTTACGGTGGGATACTTTTCATCTTGACCGTCCTAAAATATCTCTTCTAATTTCTTAATTCTCATCCAACAACTATCCACAAAGTTAGGCCCTCCCCTAATCACTCATATCAATTACACAATTAATCCCTTTAATAACCCACTTTTCACCTCTGTCTTTTATTTTCTTCCCTCCCCACTCACAAGATGCACCTTTCCATATCCCGCGACATGAATATGTGCAGCACTCCATGTGCTCTTTCATCCTTTGGCTGGAGCGTTTCCAATCCCCAAGAACTGAGCGACTCAATAAAGAATTTCTCACAATTTTACCAATATCTACTTTGATCTAAATTTGAAGAATGAAGATTCAGCATGTTCAATTTCAAGGTTAAGATGACAATATCTCTTGTTTACTATTGGGTTTCATGGATAGATCTCAATTATGCCTAATCGTGCTCTGAATTTTATATGTCTCGGTTTTAAGTTGCAGATTTTGTGCTTCCATCACAACATATTAGATGTATGTGCGGTTTAATTTACACTTGTTGACACATGCATTGCATGTACACAATTGCTAGTAATAAATAAAGTGCAAGCAAAGAAAGGTGCTAAAAATGATTGGCTAATGTCGTTAACATCTAAACTACACTTAAATGTCACATAACAAATGCAACATGAAGAAGATTGTTTAAAGAACCTATCATAGTGTTACCACAAGCTACTGATTTGTCACAATTATAAAGGCATCAGGAGTAAATATAGCATACCAGACATGACTTTCTGAATAAGCTGCTCTGACAACATTGATTCTGCAGGATAAAAAAAGTTTGACATTGTCAAAATAAATCCTTGCTGGTATAAAATACCAAATACCCACTTATAATCATCTAAAGGATAGCTCATCGTTTATCTGTAATCACCCAAAGGCCCAAAGGACGCACAATATGAATTCACAAAAGGCAGGTCCTACTAACTGATAGCTACACTCAAGTCCACTAGATGTGTCAAACCATATTGTACACCAAAAGGAATCTAGGACTAAGATTTGGTCATCTGAACAGCTATTACATACATTTCCAGATTCCACCATGTATCACAAAATAAGGAAGAGAATCATCTTTTCCCAACGGTAAAAATTAATTCAACTTTTTCCCATAATTTTCAACTATTTTTATGTAATGGAATACAATTAGCTGGCAATTGTAGCCTGCGAGTAATATTTCTACTACGGTAACTAGTACAACCAAATATAACCACCAAGTAGGCATTGCACCATATATCAACTATCGCGTTAGTTAGAGAAGCTATCATCTAGTTTACAACGCATGACCAATAGACGAGAAAAGAATAAAAATAACTCAGCTGAACATCTTAGAGCAATAAAAATACAAGTTAGAATTCTTAACTGAAAACACAGAGATCCACTTATAGTGTCTTCTACATTCTAAGCCTCTATGCCAATTACTAACGAGTTTGAGAGGAAATGGTATGCAAAAAGAAATAATATTTTTTGTGGGACTGACAAACCAGGAGATGATTCCTAGAGCTTCTACTTGACCGCAAAACCTAAAACAATACTGCAATAGAGCTCAATGACTAGGGAAACAATCGGACACATTGAAGCAATAGTTGACGACAATGAAGGCCTCAATAAGAGTGTCACATAAGCATCTAAAGTGCATAAGACTGGAAACTGGAGCGCCTGTGGGTAAGCCAAGGGATACACTATGGCAGTATGGCCTATGGGCTATCAAACATAACAAACAAAATCTTGTGCAACCAACATACCATCTTCACCATCTGACTCCATCTCTTCTTCCAAGTGGAACCGTTTGAGTATATCAAGCATCTGCTTTTTTGATTCATCTTCAGGCTGAATCTGCTTAAGCTCCTCCGTAACATTCTCACGCATGAACGATTCAGTGCACTGAGCACTATGCCCCTATCAAACAAAGAATCAAACAAAATATTACAAGCAATATCGAGCAAAAAGGCCCTCCAATGCAAATCTAACTGCAATCACTGAAAACACCAATTTTCCTCAGTACCTACGGGCATACAAAAGCAAACACAATTCCAAACCTTTTTTTAGGGAACACAATTCCAGGCCTTATTATGAAAATAATAATAAATGGTATATCTCACAATAGTTAAGTGAAATGAGTGAAAATTACAGCTGTAAGCAGTGAGCAAAATAACATGCTATAACCCCACATAACCTTAGATTGGATGTATATTTTTGTGTAGGAATGTGCAAGTATTTTCTTCCAACTATTGATCAACGGTCTTAACCATAAACATACAGGTCCACTAAGACCAGCAGTAGATGTGAAGTGTGGTACCTAAATGCATGTGACCTTATATCACCCTCCTTAGAATTTCTGCCCCTTACAGGCACCTGAAATGTTAACAGATCCAAGCTGTGTTTGCTTGGGTCTCAAAGAACCCACCACTATCAAAATAGGGAAACAGCACAGTTACTTTTGTCCTTTCTAGTGGATTGCTCCTCTAATCTTATAAATGCACATTTCTTAAAATCCAGTACAGCACCCGGTATTGCTGGTGTAGCACCACGTACTGCAACCTTTTACAGGAATTTGCATCAGACAAGACAAAGAGGCAACTCCTAGGGCCCAATAGGCACTGAAAATGACCAGAAAGACCAGAAAAACACCCAAAAGCGAACTATCTCCTGGCTTTTTAGTCTTAGCCTGGTTTCCAACGAAACCGTTATACAGTATCACAAGCAACTAGATGATTTTCAGAGAAATTAATCCGAATCCTATCTCATCCAAAAGCTTACTACTTCACTGCAGCAATTCGACGAACACTTTGTGGGCATAACCACGAGCCAGCCCAAACATCGTATCAAAGAGCGTAAACTCTCCCAAATGCTGCTCCACAAGTTTTCAGGCACGGTAAAGCGCACGGAGAGCATAAGGAACGAGAGGAAGGCGCACCTTGTAGCACGTGAGGGAGCAGTAGCGGGAGTTGCAGCGGGGGCAGGTGTACTGCGCGAACTGCTTCTGGCATCTGCACAAACACCACACACATGTGCGCGAGCGAACATCAAATCAAAATGCTTCTACATCCCCCGGAGAGAGGAAATGTAGGGGGAGCGAGGATCAGTGAGGCTCACACGCGGCAGATGACCCTGGTTTCGGCGAAGGAGGAGGACGGGGCGGAGGATGACGACGCGGCGGCGCCCTCGGAGACCAACACGTCCCTCTCCATCCCAGGTGCGCGGTGGCTGCTCGTGCTCTTCTCGCTCGCTCCGCGGCGCGCGCAGGCGTTTTGGGTGGTTTCCGGCGTGCGGCGCGGGGGCGGAGCTTTCTCGAAGCTGGAAGCGGAAGATGACAGCACTCGCAGCCTGCGCTGGAGTCTGGACACTTGGAGAGGAGCGTTGAGGTGGGCTGGCGTTTAGGCCCAAATGGGCCGTAGTATGCTGGCATTATCTGTTTCTGTTGGGCCTGTGCCGAGTGTTTAATGGGCCGAACTTTTCACTTTGTGAAGTGGCTTTGCATTGTTTAGAACTGGAAATATTTCCCTCACGTGCCTGCGTTATGTGAGGTTAGCCGTTAGAGTATATAGGGACGTGTATGTTGTGGGTTGTATGCGTCTGCCTTATACTTTTGTAAAAGAAAAGATTTATGTTCATGGAAAAATATGTGCTTACTGAGCTTTATTGATTCAAGGTGTGGCAACTCATGATAGCAAACCGAACTTGCTCGTTCAGAGAGATCAAAATCAGAACTTGCTTTGTATTAAGAATTCGAGACAAGTCAGGCACCAGAAGAATGCAAACATCTCTGGAGGGTGGAAGGGGTTGCAAACATCTTTGAATGAAACTGTGCAGGTCGTTCAAACGAAATTTGGAAGGGAGATATTTTAACTCAGTTTCAATTTCTAATACAGTGATTACAGGGTAGCAGGAGACAGCTGATTAGAAGTGAAAGGTGCCAAGATTTGTTTTTCTAGCGAGATGTAATTTAGTTAAGTATGATAAATGAGAAAATCTTATCTTCACAATTGGCTAAGACCAATCCTCAGAGCCTAATTTCAGATTTGGTACTGGGCCTCCAATTTCTCAGGCACTGAAGGTGGCCTAAGTTCAGATATGTTTACTATTCCACACAATTCTAATGCTAAATTACTAGCTTATGGCACGTTTAAAATAATGATGATGTGGTATGGGCCTGTGATTCGGTGTGGCGCGAAGGTGGGGCCACAGATCCCGGACGATTAGACGGGCCACCCGACCCCACCCAGGAAATGTAAACACGCCCAAAACCGCGACACGGGATCTCTCCCTCGTCATCTTCTCTCCCGCATCGGACCCAACCGAACCCGTGCCTTCTCACAAAAACCCCCGCGAAATTAACGATACGGCGCGTCGCTCGCGGCCGCCGGGGAGGATGGCGCCGGGGGCGGAGGAGGAGGCAGCGGCGGGGCGGCGGCAGCCGACGGCGTCCGAGCGGCGGCGCGTGTACCGCGACCTGGCCCTGGCGCTTCGGTGCGGCCTCCGCGACGCGTCCGCGGACTTCTCCTTCCTGCGCCTGCGCGGCCTCCGCGCGCTCCTCCGCGCCCTCCGCTCCTCCGCCGGCCCCGGCGCCGACGCGCGCCTCTTCCGCCAGTCCCAGTCCCTCCGCGACCTCCAAGGTTACACACACACACACCCCGCGATCCCCTCCTCCTCCTCGCCCTCTCTCTGACTTCTCTCCCAGATGACTGAGGAATGATGGGTGCGTGCGCACGCGCGCGCTGTGCAGTGGTGCCGGTGTTGTTCGAGCACAGCCTGCGCAGGGCGAACGACGACGCGGTGGTGACGGTGGGGCACGTGCTCGGCATCGAGCCCGTCAGGCTCAGGAACCCCGCCACGGACTCCGAGGCCGCGCTCGCGCTCAGGGTCCTCGAAGGCTGCTGCCTCCTCTGCCACGACTGCGCCGCCGCCGCGCATCGGTACAACGCCGTCAAGGTATGCTGGTGCGCAGGGCGCAACACCACGTCTTCTTCTTCTTCCGTCTTACCAAAATCTAAGCACAGTTTACTGAGAGTTTTAGACGCAGGGTTAATTGTTCATAGTGATCATAGCGCATGTCATTACTATTAGTTGGAAACTTGTTATCACGTCAAAAAAAAGTTGTTATCACGTCGGTGTGAGTACAGTACAAGCAGTACGGTGCAGGTGCTTAGGAAGTTGATACTTGGACATAACATCAGATTCATGGCTCGGCATCTATTTTTTCCTCAGGATTTGGGTGAATTCTCGTACAGTCTTTAAATGTTGGACCGCACAGCGATTCCGTGTGTCCTGGCATCCTAGCAAGGTACTCCTCAGGCAGGAAGCGTTCAGTTTAAGTTCACTGATTGTTATGACTAATTTGTAGAGTACAGGAGATATCATAATACTGTGCGTTAGTTCATGTCACCTTGGACTTGCAATAACCAAATAGATGCTTACATTGGTCAGATACTGCAGGTTTTGGATTCCTTGAACACAAAGCCAAATACTTGTCCTTATTTGAACCAAAAATAACCCATCCTCTTGGAAAGGAAAGCTGTTCAGGCACATGAATGCACTATCGTACCATAAAAAGACTGTCTGTTTCTCCACTGGTTAATGTTTAATTATAGGCAAAGTCGAGGGTGCATTTGTTGGAACAGTAGCTTATTCATGTGGTGTCCTATGTTGTCCACGGTGCCTCAGTGGCAATATTAGTACATGTACCAGGTAACAAGCTCAGGCGTTAGGCCTTTTTATGCCTTGCTTACTATCTTGACTCTGCAGACCACAGAGAATATCATGCACTGCAGGGAACTGCGTGTGCTGTTGTACTTGCAAAGTTATTGATGTTCCATTAGAGCCAACTGACTAAGCAAATATTGCAATTTAGGATTTTGTTTTACAGCTGCCTGATGTCACTTTAGTGACACCCCTATACAGGCTAATGTTTCTCTGTATTTTCTTTGCTTTGCTTTTGTGGGAGCAAGTTGCTCATTCTCAAGGTACCATCTGGTTTCCTTTTGACGAAAATACACCCCCTGCTAATCTGGATCATCTGTAAACGTGGTCATATATCTCGTGAAGGAGTTTGTTAGAAGGCATCCTCTTTTCTCCAGAACTAGAAGGCATCCTTTTCTATGGAAGTAATTAATAATCATGCCCGTGAGTTTCCATTCTATTTTCTGCGGAAGACATCTGGTTGTGTCACATGTACTATGGTTGCTTCTTTTGCTGCTTACTCTTTCTTAAAACTACATAAATTGTTCTTGTCATGGTCATGTCGTTCTTATCACACAATCTACCTCAGGTACTTTTGAATATACTATTGACTCGGGGTATGCTCGAACAAAGAGCATGTTTGGACACTCTTTTAGCTCTGATGGTGGATTGTCCAGAGAACTTAATGGTACAATATGCCTATGGAACACCCTTTACTATCTTTCCTTTTCTTCTTCGGATTGTGTGCTGCATTTCTGTCCTTAGCTCTCCTTTCACCTCATAGACTCATATTGGTTTATTCACAGGATTTCAAGGAGCAAGAGGGGCTAAGTAAAATTGCTGATCTTGTAAAGGACACACATAGAGATGACCATGTAAGGTCTGCCCATAATCCAGAACCAGATACATTCCTAACTTCTTTATTACCATACCATTTTCACTTCAAAATTCTTCCTCTTTCAGGCTAAAATGTGCAGAGTTTCTGCTTCTGTACTCCGGAAGTGCAAGTGAAAAAGGTGATGCAACCTCCATTTCGAATATGCAGGAGGATCTTAAGGAACTCTTAGGAGAGAACTGTGCATCCTTTATCTGCTCAACAAACCTTTTCAGCTCAATACTAGATCCACAAGCGAGGCAACTTGAACTTAGCTTTCAGGCAGAACATGTGTTAGATTTCTTGCAACCATACTAGTAAAGAGTCCCATATATATGCCACTGTGCCTCCATATATGTGCTGTGATTTGGTGGACAACAATGGTGTTCATATACTACTGTATTTTTTTGTCTTTTTCCTATTAATCTGGGTAATTATTAGCCATATGTTTGTTCATGTTATGTTACTATACAGGATATAATCCTACCTTAACTCCGGGGATTCATCTGGGAAGGGTAAATCCATTGTACAGAAAGCTAAGTAAAAAGGGCAAAATGCATCAAGTTAACAAATTTATACTAATGTACGCATTTCAGTTTATTTGTTTTGTTCTCACTTGTCATGACAACTGTCCTAAAAGCCTAAAAATATTATAATATCAACTATCTAGTTATTGGCGTGATACTCATCTTGAGGGTTGTAGCTCCTGATCGAGGTTCCAGAACAGGTCAGGCATCTCAAATGCACGGCCTCTGGTTGTTTTTTAAATTTGTAAGATCTCCTGCATCATACCAAATATCTGATTTTTCAGCATTGATCATGCGAATTCACAGTTCAGCACGTACCATTAATTTGTCGATGATATTATTTGTTATCGTCATTCTCATGTTTATTTCATTTGGTTCGTAGCTTCCTTATTTGAATCTGAAATGTGATCCAAGATTGATCTTCACTGTGAAGTACAAAACTGAAGGGGATGACTGACCAAGCCCATCGTTTCCTATAGACTAACGTATTCTTGGATAGATCTGATGCAAATGCAATCATGGAAATGAAGTGAAATATGTAGTGAAAAATGCCTTTTCTTTTCTAAAGAACTGTAAATGGTGAACTGAATCACTCTTTTATTTCGATATTACACTTCATACTAATATAAAATCAACTTCTGATCAAACATGCACGTGTTCTGTTCAATTCAAATGACAGTGGTTATTCATGGGATTCTACTGCTTGCCAGTTTCTACATGTGATTAGCTATGCACACTAACCACCAATAACAGCAAATTGTAGTGCTGTTTCGTCAGAATATGCAAAGAAAGCACAACAGTGCATACTGACACAACGCACGCTTCAGATAAGTTGCATACAGGGTGCCTAATACCACGAGAAAAGGAACCTTAAAATTGTGCCACAATTCCCTCATAAGATGAGCAATGTTGCTCAGTACTATCGCAGATATATCGAATTAGAAAATAACATCTAATTGTGTTATTGACATTGTGACCCTTGGGCCCCAAATGTTCTCCAACCCAGGATATTATTTACTTATTTATACTTTCTTTCCGATGGTACCATGCTAAATTTTCATATAATGCGACAGAGGAAACACTTTGAGGTACCATAGGCAAGGTACTGTCATGGGCATAGATGCAGCTAACATGACACTTTCCAGATAACAATAGCATGAGAAGTGGAAATCACAAGCGCACATGTGCAAGTAGGAAACAAGCAATACAGTCCATCGTCAACAATATGATTCGACATTATTAGTATAACGGGAAAAAAATTACTGTCGAACTAATAGTAATTCGGACAAGCAAGCAATGACCATGCTTTATTCAGCTCTAATACCTGAGGAGCAACAATAAGAGCTGGGATTTATACCAGATAATGTCTGTGCAAGTTTTATTCTATGTGAATATAAGTACAAGACAAGAAGAAAAGAAGGCAGATTAACGTCCACAGGAATGCCATCAGAGAAAGCCAAAGCCGCCACCACCAGGAGTGCAAATCTGAAGAATCTCACCAGCATTAACCGTGACAGTGTTCTTCCCTCCAAGGTAAACTCTGCGACCATCTTTCCTGACTAAATAGTTTGCACCACGAGCCCCATTTTGCCCTCCCTTCAGTCCCCTGGGAGCATGCACCCGTCTCTCAGAAAGAATGCTTACAGTAACAGGCCTGCGGAATTCGATCTCCCTTACAAGGCCATTGCCGCCTCTGTGGAAACCAGAACCTCCACTGCTCTCCCTGATGCTAAATCTGTGCAAAAGAACGGGGTACCGCTGCTCAAAAATCTCTGGGTCAGTCATCCTTGTGTTTGTCATGTGACACTGAACACCACTTGTACCATCCCAGCTCGGCCCGGCTCCACAGCCGCCTCCAATAGTTTCGTAGTAACCAAAAGTGTCATCTCCAAAGGTCAAATTGTTCATGCAGCCCTGAGAGCAGGCACAGGCCTGGAACGCCATTAGGACAACGTCTGTCACTCTCTGAGAGGTTAACACATTGCCGCCAACCACTGCAGCCTTGTCACTTGGCGAAAGAAAAGAGCCTTTAGGAATGAGGATCGTCACAGGAGCTAGGCAACCTTGATTTAAAGGTATATCTACATCCACCAAGCATCGCAGGCAGTATATGACAGCAGCTGCTGTTACCGCTTCAGGAGCATTCCAGTTACCGTACACCTCAGGACTGGTGCCCTCAAAGTCAAAGGTAGCCTCACCTCGACAAGAATCAAGGGTGAGCTTCAAATGGAGCACAGAGCCATCATCCATATAATCTTCATCTTCAATAACACAAGACCCGGTCTCCTTTTCAACTCTAGATGCGACTACCTTGAGCATCTCTCTCACAGCTACCTCAGCATTCTTTTGGACATGGTTCATATAAGCTTGCACAGTGATCAAGCCATACTGACTTATCAATTCTTTGATTAGTGTTATTCCCTGCTGGTTTGCTGCCACCTGAGCACGGAGGTCAGAAAGATTATCTTCAATCTTGCGTGTTCCTGGAATCTTATGATCGGTAAGTTCATCAGAGCAGGGTGACTCTAGCAAGTGAACTATTCCTTCCTCTTGAAAAACACCCCTTTCCACAAGTTTAAACGCTTTGATGGAAGCACCTTCCTCCCAAATGCTTTTTGAGAAAGGAGGCATGCTTCCTGGCGTGATACCACCGATCTCTGCATGGTGACCTCTACTAGCAACAAAAAAGATCAGCTTGCCATCATTAAACACTGGTGTGACAACTGTGATGTCTGGCAGATGGCTACCCCCAGAACATGGATGATTTGTTACGAGAACATCACCCTCATGAAGGTTATCACCCCAATAATTAAGTTGCCAGCACACAGTGCTAGACATGGCTCCTAAATGCACAGGGACGTGAGGGGCATTTGCAACAAGGCCAGCATCTGAACCAAATAGAGCACAAGAGAAGTCCAGCCTTTCCTTTATGTTTGTAGAAATGGAAGTTCTTTGAAGTGTCCGACCCATCTGTTCAGCAATACCCATGAATCGGTGATTAAAGATTGAGAGTTGAACCACATCTGCGACTTTTTCTGATATTTCTACAGTGCTCAGAGATGCACTGATCTCAATTTTTATGTTACCATACTTGGTTATGATAGCCTTGCAGTCTTTTTCTACTATCACCGTACTATTCCCATTCATAATAACAACAGGCCCCTCCAAGACATGGCCATAACCCAAATTCTCGAGCTTGTATAGTGGAGTTTCTTGCCATCCATAAGAAAAATAAATTCGACATGAACTTTCTTGCACAGGTTTGGTTGATATCGGTGTCAGTTCACGAGGTTGTAAGATGTTCGTGGCACCAACACCCTGGACCCTCACATCACATATGAGTATCTTTCTGTGTAGCAATTTGAAGCCATACTCTTGTTGAAACATGTTCACAAACTCATCAGCATAATCACATCCAGATTCTTTCTCTGGCTGTTTAACCATGATTGCTGTATCAGTTCCCTCATACCTCAAGTTCAAGTATGAATCTGTCCTGATGCTCTCCTCTCCAAATCCCTGCTCTATTAACTTTTCTTTCACCTGCTTTACTAAAAGAGCGGCTCTTCGAGATGCCTCTGCAGCAGAACCTGCATTATAAACAGCAGAGTATGGTTCTTGCAGGTCTTCAATAACATCCGCAAGGCCCATTCCATATGCACTCAATATGCCACAGTAGCGATGAATAAGTAACTCAGACATGCCTAGGGACCTTGCCATAGCACATGCATGTTGAGGACCTGCACCACCAAAGCATGCCAGGGCGTGGTTCTTAGTATCATGCCCCTTCATTTCCGTCAACTGGCGTATTGGTCGGCACATTGCCTCATTTGCGACATTGACAAACCCGAGAGCAATTTCCTCGATTGGCATATCCTTCACTAATGGGTCCTGACTCTTTCGGTGAGAGTTGATCTCGACAGCAAGTTTCTCAAATGCCTTCCTTGTAGCCTCGTAATCAAGGGGCAAATTTTCGTTCGGACCGAATATGGATGGAAAGTACTCAGGAATAACAGTTCCTAAGATCAAGTTAGCATCAGTTATTGCTAGCTCACCACCTTTCCTGTAGCAAACTGGACCAGGGTGTGCTCCAACAGATTCTGGTCCAACCTTGAAAGCCCCAAACTGAAACTTAAGCTTCGATCCGCCACCAGCAGCCACTGTGTTTATGTCAAGCTGGGGAGCTTGAATTATCGCCCCAGCAATTTGGGTCTCCAGAACTTGTTCATAGCTTCCATCATAGCGGCTCACATCTGTGGATGTACCTCCCATGTCAAACCCAATTAGCGGCTTCGATGTCTCAAGTTCAAACAAGGTCTGTGAGTAGCCAACCACACCACCTGCAGGACCTGACAATACTGCTTTATGCCCAGAGAACCTCCTCTCCGGTGCAAGACCACCATCTGACTGCATAAATAGCACATTCACTTGTTCAGCTCCCCCTTCAAATCTCGACATGAATGCTGATAAGTATTCTTTGATGACTGGTGTTAGATAAGCATCCACGCTGGCTGTCAGGCCCCGAGGCACTGCACGGACCATAGGTGTCAATGATGAAGACAAAGATACGTGCTTGAATCCTATTTCCAGGGCTAGTTTCTCAATGAGGAGCTCATGGTGAGGATAAGTATATGAATGCATCAATACCACTGCCAAACATCTTATTCCCTTGTCAAGCAAACCCTTCAGTAAAGGCTTCAGTGCTTCCACATCAACTGGCTTTGCCACCCTGACCAACTCCCCTGAGATCCCTTCAATAGATGAACCATCCCTGTCACCGTCAAGAACAAGCTCAACCCGCTCATCAACCTCAACAACCTCTTCATACAGATTCGAAGGCTTCAAGACCTTGAGATCAAATATGTTCGGCCGAGCCTGGTTACCAATCTGAAGCAAATCTCTAAATCCCCGGGTGACGCAAAGCGCGATCCTTTCACCCTTCCTCTCAAGAAGCGCGTTCGTGGCGACCGTGGTGCCCATCCGAATCCAATCAATCATACCGGTCGGAATCTTCGACGACCGGGAGATCTTCTGGCCGGAAAACTCCTCTAAGATCCTCCTGATTCCCTCAATGGGAGCATCGTCGTAGTTCGACGGGTCGACGGACAGAAGCTTCATGACATAGCCCTCCGGCCTCCCAGGAACCTCGGCGTAGATGTCGGTGAACGTGCCGCCCCGATCAATGCAGAACCTGAACTTCTCCATGCTGCCCATCCTCTGACTCCTCAGCGATCAGCAGACCAGGAATCTGAGTCCTCTGCAAGCATCCAAAAAAAGGGTTGTTACAACTCAAAACGAGCTATCAGTACTGCACCACGAAGCAAACAAATCCGCAACAAACTGGATGTATTGGACTGGAGTATCCATCCCAGGATGAATGATTTGGATTAGATTGCTCGTAGCAAAGAACAAAAGCGTAACAAAACTCTAGAACAACCCAAGCAAGTTAGGGTTCTACACCAGCAGAAGGAATCTATCCAAGCCCGGATGGATCTCCACTTCACTCAGGCTAGTCCAGTAGATGGGAGGAGGAGGAGGAGGACGACGACGACTGTGAGAGAAGAATTACCTCGAGGTGGCTAGCTTCGGTGGGAGATGACCCGGCGGCGTGTTCGGCGGTGAGGGTTCGACGGCGATGGCGTGAGAATCTGAGACGTACGGGGAAGCAGGTAGGAAGCGTCGAGCCGTCGAGCACCTGGTGGCCTTTTGCCGCAGCGGCCGTCGCGGGGGCAAAAGTGGAAAAAGGGAGGAGGAGGATAAGGGCTGGAGGTGAGGGAGGATTTTTTATGCACACGAGCATGTAGATGACTAATGACAAGAAAAGAAAAAACTCTCGAGTTCTTTCTACAAATTTTTTAGAGCTCCTTCTTTACATTTTTTTGGTTTAGACCATGGATCATGGAAATAATGCAATCGTGCTGAGTGCAACATATAAGGAAATCTGGCACGACCTGGTTCATCCAGGTACAGTGTCCAGCAAAGATGGTGATGCCCATGTGGCGTTGGCCAATGTGCCGTATCAATGGGTAACTGAACTCCAATCAGAAATAATATACTCCTTCAACGAACCAATGTAAATAACATGACATGTACGGATGAAGGTCGGACGGTTCGAGGAGACCCGCCAACACATCCTAGTTATTTTACTTCGCCCGAAGGAAGCAAACTAACAATTGAGCACGAAGTGAACAACCAATTAAACAAAAAGTTGGGTGGTGGGTTAGCAGGCTCGCAGCCAACATGCCATCAGGTAAGTTTAACTCTTCAAATAATGTGATCAGAAGAAACATCGTTGAGTGGTAATAGCAAGTCATCAGACATTTCAGTTTTCGGTCATGTAGTAAGAAATCACGCAGATTTAATCATAAGAACTGAGTGTTATGAACTGCCGGTTGTTATTATACAATGACCGGCTACATTGTTGTCGCCGAGCGTGCTATGCTGCAGAGTTCCAACCTCAAAACTCTGGCACATCTTTAAATTTTGATATTGAGTCTGAGACGAAGTTTGCTGACTAGTACCTCTGTTACAGATAAATATACTGCTGAAGCAAAAGTTAGCACTGACAGCACAACCACTAACGCCTCATTCACACTTTCACCGAGCGAGACCACTGGAACAGCTTCCGAGCTCCCATATAAATATGGATGTGACCAAGCTTTGAAGAATCTGTAGCTTAGAATGGCCAAAGGTCACCCCAAAGTGACCTCCGGGCCTGAAGATGCAAGGCAGGGTTCTTGCTTTGGGTGACCACAATACGCTCGAACGCACCTTCAGATGCATCCCGTTTTGGTGGCACGGCATACATCCATCTGTACTTGCCTTCCTCTTCGGATGGGGCTGTATATAATCCGGCCCCAACCTCCTCCAAGATCAGCACGGATGGGTTCCTCTTCCTCCTCTCCACTCTCATGGAATAAACTTAATTCTTGTGTATCAGAAGCATATGGAACCAAACTATCCTCTGGGACCAAACTGTCCTCATCGCCAGCAGGAGCTTCTTCATCTTCCTCATTTGGAAATTGTTCGTCTGAGCAAAAAGCAGAAAGTAGTATACATGATTTTCAAAATACTTGTATATGAAAGGACCAGAGTAGTCATGAATAGATGATCACCATAGTCAATGATAAGATCTTCTGGGTTTCTCTTGGCATGACGTTCTTTGAGAGTCTCAAATTTCATGCCATCAAGTGGCCAAGCTTCCCTAGTTCAGAGATAAGGAGGAATTGTTATCGAATCAAAATTTATACTTGGAGGAGCATATGATAATCTAAACAATATGCACATATGCATATGAGTGTACAGAGTTAGTGGTAATTGGATAAATCTGGACTTCAAAGTCACAAGCCCTTACTCTGGTCGCTTGCCCCTTCTTAGAGCAACATAGCAGAATTTCTCATCCTCAAAACCACGCAGAGGCACACCTTTTGACCGCTGCAGCAAACATAAAAAAACATGGCATTTAAAAGCTAATAATTACAAAATCCAGTTATTTGTTAAGTTGTGTAAAATAATTGTGTAGATCTTACAAAAGTTTAAAAAGGAAGTACTTCAGTGAGCTCGTCAAAGTGAAAAGTACTACTTTTAAAGCACACTAGGGATTTGATTTGCAAGGTGCAACCATCCACTGCTACAAGTACCGATTTAAGATCAGCACAATTTTGGGAGAGCATTGAAGCCCATCCTACATGCAGTCCTTAGCAATCAATCATGCAACTCATGTTGAGCATAATATTTTGACATTGTTGATTACCTTTTAGTGATTATGTATGATATATAAAATTTCTCAACTGTCTGACAAGAGTGCATTATAAAAAAAGACATAGCATACAACATGAAAGAAAAGTACTAGAAGGGATGAAAAAGAAAAGGAACCTTGTAGATACGCTGTGATGATGTCCTCTCCAATCTCTGAACAAAGTGGCAGTATTTATCTGAATTCTCCAATGGACACCGACCATCATGAGGACACTGATGTGGAGTATGAAATTAGTCTTACTCGAGAGCACAAACTAATGTAGGAGCATTTGCAGTTTCAACTCACCGGGGCAACCACAAAGGCACCATTTTTCAATGGGGCTTCTTGAGCAACAATGCTCTTCGTTTTACTTGGAGCAACACCTGTAGATTTTTCACTTTTGCGGCATTTCTGAAAGCACAAATATTACGTAAATTAAATGCTACATAGCCAGGGAATATGTCAAATATATGAATAGTGAATCGTGTAGTGAGTGTATACTCTCTTTTCCATCCAAAGAATATATGAGCGCATTTGGCTTATAATCTTTGATCCTTGAGGAGTTCCAGGCTCTAACAAAACCTAAAAAATGAATAGTGTTTCTTCAGATACACGAGTCACAAGAACATCCCCCACAAGCACGCACACAAATGAGAGAGAAGGGTTCGTTATACCAAAACATCTTTTGTTAGGTCCCAAAGCTGCCTCACAATTGTTATACGGTCATTCAGTGAAGGAATCTCCCCAAGTGCGTAAGACTACACATTGAGGGAAATTATTCAATGAAGGTTGAAACTTGAAACATAAGGTATTATAATAGAAAACAAATTCAATAGTAGCACCATGAGCCTCAATTGCAATGTCCAATGAACCACCATCATGAAACATTACACACGAGGAAAGAAGTCAAAGAACTTACTGATATTACAAGATCGTGGCCTCGCTCATGTTTTTCAATGCTGCGGTTCAACTCTTGGATGCTATCATAGCTGTGGATAAGTGGCAATCCCTTCAAATCTATACACATTTGCAGAGTAAACAGTATCGATAAATCTGTCAGTAAAGTTTGTACGAAGTGGCGACCCTTCAAATATATAAACATTTGCAGAGTAAACAGTATAACCAACATTTATCACCAAGTTCACAAATGTAAATTAAAAAGCATTAACAAAGCAATCAACAACTTTCAGTGTTTGACATTAAAAGCATCACCACTCACCATGGCAATGGTAAGCGAAGACCACTAATGCAATTTATCTAGACAAAAGCACAATAATGGGATTTACATTTCAGATATGTGGCTATGGTTGATAGATCCATCATCATCATACATAATCAATTGTTACATTAAACCAAATTCTCACATACTTGCAACTTGCATGCTATCTGAAACCACTAGTAATCAATCGCATACGCATTGTATTATTTAAGCAAAAAAGAAAGTGCTCAGCTTACTATCAAGAAGGGTCTGTCCTGCTCTCTGCATCTCTTTGGAGGGCTCGACCAAGTTAACCCTCTCTATTGACTTCGGCCACACTGCCCTCATTGCCCTGCACTCTTGTAGCCATATTAGGCTTATGCAAACTGTAACTCTTAGTTATAGATATCAATTAGGTCATACTCACCAAAGCGCTGAGCTTGGCCCCGCTCCAAAATCCAACACCCTCTTAGGTGCAAAGTCTGGTGACCGGCGACGAACCTGCAAAGCCACAGGTCAGTCCATGAAAACATCCCAGCAGACGAATTTAACTCATTGAGGATGACAACAATAAGAACAGGGCCCAGTGGTTCTTGGACCTCACGGAGCACGCGGTGGCATGCGGCGTAGATTGCAGGCATGCGGGAGGCGACGTACGCGACCGTCTCATCCTCGCGGTACTGAAGGCCTGTATCACCGTAAGCGGACCGCACCTTCCACCGCGCGGTCCGCTGCTCGGCACCCACGGGGGCGTTGGGATCGTCAAGGAGCGCGCCCCGGGTGGCAGCCGCGGCCAGCTCGGCGCCGGTGCCCTTGGCGCGCTCGAAGGAGGACGAGAGCAGCAGCACCTTCCGGTGCATGTGCGTCTTGTCCTGGTCTGCGCGAGCACGGCGTTAGGCACGCTGGTGTTAGTACTGAGCAATCCGTCGAGCAGGTGGTGGGCGGGAGAGGGGTGGGAAGGGCCGTTACCGCGGAGGTAGCGCTTGATGGCGCGGCGGAGGGAGATGGGGACGAGGTGGATGCCCTGGGACTGCTTGGCCGCCGTGCGGAGGGTCTCCGGCGTCAGCAGCCGCGGCGCCATCTCCGGCACCAGTGCGGCCGCCATGCCTCTTCTCGCGGCGGCGTTCAGAGCTGATCAGCTGACCGACTCCTCAGTGTTCGGGAGTTCCAGGGTTTAGGAATTGGGAGTGGAAAATGAGGTGACACATGTTAGTAGCCCACCGTCCGATGGGAGCAAGCGGCTCAGATCGAGTGGTGGTTAGGAGGTACAAGCATATTTGCAAAAGAAACCCTAGTGTTGCTGAAAATATCCCGAATTGCATTGTAGTTGGGAGCTGGTAAACCCCAAGCAAGAACACTGCTATCCATGTACATTTGTACTTATTAAAGTCTGCCGAAAAGCCTTTTGTCTAAAAAAATATTTTTGAATTTAGAACCGGCGATCTAATTCCGGTCGGAAGTTAGCCGTCCGATCTGATACGAACGGTTCAAATGGGACAAGCTATAATCCAGGTTTAGCAAATGGATTAATCCCATAGGTTCCACAAGACTGACCTCACAAAGTTCTAATCCTGGCTCCTCCGTAAGTACGAAGCATTTAACAAGCAGAATTTAGTCAAATCTGATCCTTTTGCTGCAACCATCGACAATTAATTGTTGGGAGTTTCACAACATTATATTTATAGGAATGTACTGGATGTATATTTTGTTAAGGTACAAGGCCGTTTACCGTATAAACAGCGGAGGGTCGGGTGACTGTCCGTGAACAGTTCACCGTTTTTACATCACTAGTTACAACAAACAGCAAGTTACAGAGTAGACTGCACATTTTGCATCAAAAAGAATAGGGTAGACACATTGACTAAGTGCTCAATAGTTGCTTTCGGAAACTCAGCAGCAGGGCTCTTGTATTTTTCGCCATATACATATAGCTGTACACCTAACTAGCCACATTCTGCTTCTGCGAAGGTCAACTTGCTTGATCCCATCATGATGAGCAGCCTATTTCCTTGTCCTGAGGCCACCCAAATTCTTCCAAGAATGATAATATCACACCATTGGACCAACCAAAACCAGTCTGCGAAAGGACGTCCATGAGCTCAGATTAGAATAGAAGGTAATAGTTGAATCATTGGGTGGTAGGAGATTATGGCTTTCTGGTTCTACCGTATGAAGGTATGAGAAAGAAAAAAAGATCACAATATTACAGTCCTGGTAATTCGAAGCTACCAAAGTGAGAATTGTGTAGGATTGCCAAACATCAAGTAGTAGAGACATTCTATATCATGCGTGTTCTACTTTGATTTATAACGACTAATACCTGGGGTTTGTATTCACCGCCTCCTCCGGACTTTCCACAGGCCTTCACGTCATACTTCTCATGCATCGCGCCAGTTGATTTGTAGGCCACGTAGTTTGTTCTCACCCACCTGGTAGCAATGTCCTCAGCAAATTCCCTTGCCTCTGCTGAACCAGAGTGCACCAACCCCTCAGCTATCAGATGCTGCAATGGGGCCCATCCATTTGGAAAATCCCTGTTCAATTATTAAAACACCTATTAGAAAAAGGAGAAGCCAAATAATTTCCTGTGCAAATTGCAGTAAGTAGAGTTCTATCATCCTTAGTGTCCATTTAATGCAACTAACCATTGTTGTCCTGTATTTGATAAGGAAGTTGATATTCCTGCAGGATGGACCAATCCTGATGTCTGGAGACTTCTCATGACGCTCACTGATTTTGCTTCATCGACAAATCGCACCAAACCTGGTTAAGTTTCAGACAACCATAATGATGTGCAATAAAAGGGTAAACTACAAGAAAAGCAAGACTACGTAATTTTTGTTGTTCTAGTAGCAAGAACGGTTTGATAAGTTATGGCGGACAAGATTAGTAGTTGAGGCGAAGATGTCACATTATCTAAGGGCTGTAGCATGGTACTCTTCCTTGCACCAAAAAAATACCTTCAGAGCCCATATATGTTAAAGAGCGTTTTCTTAAGCGGCATTTTAAAAGCAAGTTAAGAGACTTTAGGAATATTTCCCCTTGCTTTTATTTTCTCTCCAGATCTAATGAAAACGAATAATTAGCAGAAACCAAACCCGCACATTATGAGTTACAAGAAACGTGTTATTAGACGAAAGATTTTCTAACAGTGACCATATAGTTTGTAATACTTTGATAGCTAAGCCCATTTCACGGGATACTCATATTAGAACACACAAAAAGAACTTCAGAACAAGACACAAGTTATGACAAACATGCAGCTCCAAATTATAGCATTTGATCATTTTAGAATAAAGCATTGCACTTACACACAGGACGCACCTGAATTATGTGCATTTAACCACAAAGGCATGAAGTTAGAAGCAAAGATGTTGTGGTTCTGTGACTCAGATTTCCATCGGTAGACTCCCTGGAATAATAATTATTATCACACTAATACCATCAGAAAATGTTTACTAGAAACAGATAGAGTTATAAGAGATCAGACTCATCAACTTGATATCCTTCATGAGCACCTGGCAGTCTCCATCAGTAGGGAGCCAGTAGTCAAGCCACTGATCCATCTCAGAGTTCCACAAATAGACTCAATTGCAATACAGCGTGCTTTTGAAGCCTCTGAAAAAGTTTCTGCGGTTGAATTCTCTCCAATGTGTTTGGCAAAGACTGCTATGTCCCGCTCCATCTGTATGATGTATAGAGGTAAGAACACATCACATTTCGAACATTCCTGCCTTGAACTAACTAATTTTCTTTTTCCAACAGGCCTCCTCCTAGCTACCAAGTGAACTAAAATACAACGCTGGATGTGACATCCAAATCATGCTAAATCTATATATCATTCATTTTTGGACTTCTAATATCATGGCAAGCTCCATATTACCTTTAATATGAATGTGTTCAAGTCCACAGGTATAATGAAATTTGTCGTTAGCGTTGTCATGTCAGTCGAATTACTGCACACAAGAGTGAAATTATTAGAAACAACAATGTGGTACGTATTATGAATTTATCACTGGAGTTCCGGATGTCTTCTTTTGGTAGTACATCTCATAATCATAGGAAGAATCAGCAATCATTTTTTCTTATCAGTAACTTTACTAAACATCCAACCTCATCCACCGAGAGCTAAAATCCCATCCTGATTCAGCTGTTGAAGCAATTTGGTGGTATAATTTTTCTTTGTCGGCTATAGAACTAAGATTTGAAGCCAGTTCCTCATCCTAAAAAACAGTTCAAGTTAGTTCATCCTTGACATGGCAAAAACTTACATTGCGACAGCATAGTGAACAATATAACCGAAGTTAAAAACTTTACAATTGTTGCACTTTCTGGCCTAGGTTTGTTCCACATAGCCTGGTAACGACTTAAATTATGTACCCGTCCATGATTGTCCATTATTGCCACATTGTGAAGCTCTGCATAACAAAACCATTGTAAAGAGAGATTGTATTTAATCATGTGAAATTGTAAAAAGGACTGCTGGAAAATTGATTTTATCGTCTGCTACCTGATATCCAGAAGCTATGCTCTTTCAGCAGAGAGGGGAATGCTCTCCTCACAAGGCCCAAATCACCCGTTGCCGTGTATATTTCTAAAACCATCGAGCTTAAAAGTGGTGGTTGGCTGAACAGGTAAAGCATATATCAGATGACGACCATATAGCCATATATCGCATGTACAAGTTCGGTACTTCATTGGGAGTATGGCTCCAATTAGTTTTCATTAACCAAGTCCTCGTGACCTTTAGTACATAAAGGCATGAACTTTCTCAGGGAGAACAAAAGGTATGAACATTCCTAGCAGCTGATATGCGATATGGCAGAAATAACAGTGTCGTAAGATCTTGCAGAGAGAGTTGTCACCTTCGATTGGTATAGTAGGATCTTGCACCATTCAGAACAAAACCATATTTCTCCACAAGATATACAAGGTTAAGCACGATATCCTTTGCCGTGTCGTACATTTTGCTCACCAGTAAACCTCTGCATGCATCAAGTTACCTCGCACAATTATTATAAGAAACAAAAAAAGAACAAATACTCGTAATGTACACGTGATTTAAAAATCTAAGCACAAACAAGAAATCAAGATCAGCAGCAATTGCTGTGGGAGTCGATGTTACGTTGTCCTGTCATCCCGGGAAAATGGTACGACAAGAACGGAACTCTGAGGACAGCAGAATTCGAACTGGGCTGAAAAACTTTGTATGTTTCATTTCGATGAAATGGAACTGGGCGAAAGCCTTTTGCTCAACTCTGAGGACAGCAATTTCCTCTAGAAGAAATCAAGGACAGATCAACCTAGGCATCGTCAATGTCAACGCTGTCATCGATCAAAAACCTCTTTTTTGACTAAATTCAATGGCAAGGCCGCCCCTGCGCCGGCCTGCAAAGCATCGTACCCATAGAAAATTCAGCCGCCCCCAGTATGCAGAAGATGACACAGACACGCGACAAGCCTAAATAAGTGCATGCGAGGAACAGACAGGTGAGCTTGGGAAACTCCACCACGTAAGCCCGGGACAGTCAAATAGCAGCTACCAAATGCAAGAACACGTGATCTAATACTCCTCGACGTTCGTGGCGATGAATGTGCGGCTAATAATGGAGGGAGCAAAGCGGGAGGGTGGAGCGGAGTGTGGAAGTGCCCACGCACGGACCTGACGACCCAGTAGGAGTCCCAGTAGTAGACCTCCCGGAACCTGGAACCCGGCACGACGACCCTGCCGGGCAGCGGCAGCAGCGTGTGCCGGTCGGGCCGCGCCGCGACGGCCGGCGCCACCCGCCGCGCCAGGTCCTTCCACAGCGCGTGCACCTCCAGTGCCCACGCCCCGCGCCTCGCCGCTCCCGACCCTCGGCAGGAACCCGCGCGGCTCGGTCTCGAAGTCCGGCGGGTCGGCCGCCACCAGGTCGGAGCCCGCCGGCGCGAAGTACCGCGCCAGGTACGCCTCCATCTCCTCCCTCGACGCCGCCGCCGATTCGAGCGCCGCCGCCGCGGCGCCCTCGTCGGCGTCGGCGGCGAGCGGCAGGTCGACGTAGAGCTTGGGGTCGAAGTCCCGGGGCCCCAGCGCCCGCAGCGCCTCCGACTGCACCCGCTGCAGCAGCCCGAGCAGCGCGTGCGCGCCCGCGCCCTCGTCGGACGAACCGACACCGTCAACGGCGGCAAAGGCGGTGTGTGCCATCTGGGCCGGTGGGCAGAGTAGAGGGAGAAAGAGAACGAGGAGAAGGACAAGACGATGGTGGTGTGGAGGCGGGGCCATTTGAGGAGGGTTTTTCTGATGCGGCGGGGTGTGTGTGGGGGCTACGACTCCGGGTGACGTGCGGGGAAGTTATTTGATTCGAGACGGTTACGGCGGGGCGCGGGGGAAGGGAGATCGACGACGGGAGGGTGGCGACCTCTCACGTCTCGTCTCGTCTCCTCTCTTCTCCTCTCCTCTCCCCTCCCCTCCCGCTGTTGGCTGCTGGAAAGCGGAAAACTGGTGGGGGCTCCGGTCCTGGCTGCGACGTGCGGGTTTTTGAATGGAAAAAAGGCCGCTCGGCTCGATGCGTCCCGTGATCTTGCGTTTTGTCGCGTGCCTCTGGGCGTTTCTGCTTCGCGGATCTGCACCGATTAAACACTGTTTCTGATCCGTGTTTCGACCTGTATAACCCTGCGCTCCCACGTGTTAGTTGGGTTACGGATGCAATGTGTCAGTGAGATGTAATCTTCTGGCCAAAAACAAGAGAATTTTTTTAAATATTTTTTTATAAATCGTAGAAGTATAACACGAATTGGAACATTTCAAAAATACGGACTGGTCGGCAAACCAAATGCTGAAAAGAGCAAATCGACAAAGGAATCGACGATTTGACTCAAGTCGCAGCCCAGATACCGACCAACTGGCGACCTAACAGAAGTCGGCAAGCCAGCTGCCGACTTGCCCCAAGTCGGCGTCCCAGCTGCCGGCTTGCCCCAAGTCGGCCTATTTATCCACCGGTAGACTTCTGTCTGCCTCCCACCCACCGACGAACATAATAGATAAAGAGAGGAGAGAGGAGAGGAGAAGAGTTTTGGAGGTGAGTTGGAAGAGGGATTTCGACAGGAGGGCTCAAGTGAGGTAAATATTTGCACAATTTTTTTTAGTTTGTTGGATTTACTAACCATGCCCATACTGCAAAATGGTAGCAATGGCTTCATCTGGTTCGGACGACATGCCGAAGGAGAAGTTTCCTGCCGATGTGCCGAACGGAGTCGAGGTTCCCCTCTGCTGGTGCCAAGATCCGTGCAAACTAATGGTGTCAAGAGAGATGTCGTACACCTACGGAAGAAGGTTCTTCATGTGCGCTAACTACGATGAAGAGCCAGCGAATCTTGCCGTGCGCACACAGCGTCGCAGGGTAAAACACGCATTGCACCCAATAGTTCTTGCTTCCACCCGCTCGTAACAATGCAATACAATGCTAACACTCATTTGCTTGCAGTCTCCACCCACTATATGTGACTACATACAGTGGCTGGATAATATCCAATCCAAAGAGGATGAAGAACAACTCATGCGTGAGGTCTATTTTAGGCGAGATTATACTCTACAACGCATGCACGAGGCGGATGAGGCGGAGAAGCGAAAGCGTTGGCAGGAGGAGCAACGCAAGGAAAAGATGGAGGCGGAACGTCGAGCTGCGGAAGCACGTGAGGCTGAAAGGGCGAGGAAGCGCGAGATCACGCGTCGCGCGAAGGAAGAAGGAGAGGAAGCTCACGCTCGTCGTATAAGGAAGGGAAAATATCCGAAAGGCCCTGAGTAGGTTGTCCTATTAGATTGCTCGGTTCTATGGTTGTATCATGCGAATGTTATCGTACCATCTACCCCATGTGTATTGATAACAATGTATCGTACTCATAGTCTAGATTTCGATCCAATAAACTAAGTGTTCCAGTCCAACGAAAAGTAGTAGAACTAAGATAGATAAATTTCAAAAGGATGTGGTCATAACTATCAGAAAGAACTACTCCTACTAGTCTCCCTGGGCAGGTCCTCCCGGGTCTCCCTGTCCACGTCTTGCGGAAGTCGGAGTACGTCAACTGTTCCGGCGGAACAATCATACGACGGCCTCTACCTAGCAAGGGCGCATCAGGCTGAGGGGGCGGTAGGCTGGGTGTCCTGCGTGGGTGGCGGCGGCGAAGACGGTGTAGGATACCCTCCTCGCAACGCAGAACTGTCAGCGGGGTCGAATTGAGTGTTCAAGAAGTATCGAGACAGGCTGTCCGAACTTCCTCCTCCTTGTGACCTGAGAACAACAAAGCCTGTGGGAGACAATAGGTCATGATTGTGTGCACAAATGTTGAATCTATTACGGAGGCACGAAAATATTACGTACCAGGTGTGGGAATCATGGACGGAATCTGGGTAGGTGTCCGAAACGAGCTCGATGGCATGTCCCAGGGGAAGAGGTGACAGACCTCCTCCTGCGACTCCTGCTAGGACAACCCACCGGCCTGTGAAGGACCTGGGGGAGTAGGCTGCGGCGCCTGCCAGGACGACCCACCGCCCTGTGAAGGACCTGGGGGAGTGGGCTGCATCGCCGACGGCCTTCGAGGGAGGTGTGCTCCACGTCCTCTCTACGGGTCGACCACATCTGACGTCTGTGTGCAGGAAAGAGCACGAAGCAAACTACGGCACAGCTCCTCTGCACGAGACCACGCAGTAGAGTCCTCTCTTGTCCTCTATCTTGTTAGTTCGGTCGTGATGTGGACATGAAGCTCACGTGCCACCTCAGTCTGCACGTACATAACATGTTGTTAGAAATGAAAAGAGTATACAACACATATTTCCAAACAAGTAGTACAACGTACCGCGTTGGCCCTCAAACGTGCACTGTCCAGTGGGTACAAATATGTGGTCCGTGCTGGCTGGATCTCCTCACGCTCCATGCGTGGTAGAAGGTACACGCGAGTCCGGGCAACGTATCACTGGAGGTAGCCGATGGGCCTGAAGGTCGAAGGCCTTAGACTCCTCCCAACAGTCCGCCGTAGCCGCCTTCCAAGCCTGAGTATAAGGGTGCAGGAGTTGTGTCCACTCCTGTGGCCTAACACACCCCCCCTCTACGAGACCAGCTGCAGAATTACAAATTTCAAATGTTTTAGATACGTATATAATTTTGTTGAATCTAGAACACGAAGGTAAATTCGACGTACCAATGCGTGGCACGATCCAGACAAAGTGCGTGTGGCCGGTGGTCCGTCCTGGTGTAGCCCGAACTGTCGCATCACACGATGCACAGCGTAGTCCTCAACGAAGATGTCGAAGACCAACTTCTTTCTTGTCATCTAGTATGCTTCGTCCCTAGTGCACATGGAGAAAGGCCGTGGGGAGCACGATAGAGCCTCGCGTCCTCAGTGTAAGGCTCCCACGTGACCTTCGTCGTGAGACAAGAAGTCGAACTGCTCCGTGAACGCAAGGTAGCAGTTTCTCAACTGTGGCATGACGCGAACTGAGGCTGTAAAACCAGAGTACAAGTACTATAGCCCCACGTCAACTCCTTTGCTGCTAGCAAAGA
>JAGXJF010000573.1:0-15852 GCA_019208055.1 Stipa capillata
AGAACCTCCGACAGCCCTCCGACTCAGCAGACAAGCCATCGCAGCGCAGATCCCTTAGCGATTACAAGCTCTCCCCTGGTACAGAGATGTACCTGAGTCACAGAGCGCTAGACCACCTGTGACACAGCTGTGTCACACCAGTGACTCTAACCCCTAGGGTTTTCTACTGCTAGCACTACAGAGTGCAAGCACAAAACTAGTTTCACACTTGTGCAAAACTGTTGACACAGGGCCACTAACCTCAAAGCATTAGTGCCACTGTCCAACATCCTAAGCATTGAGCAATTAGAACCTCCACAGATCATTACTGCATCATCTCTCTTGATAGTACAGGTTTTTCCTATGGACTCAAAGAAACTAGCAAATCTAGGCTTTACCTGCCCACCAACTGCAGTCACGGCCCTTGACGCATCAAGCCACCATCACCTTGCTTGCAACTCCTTGCACAGCACAGGCTTCTTCACAGCTGTGGCACAGCTGCCTAGCACAGCCATTTCTTAGTCCTGGAAACCACTCTTGTACCCTTTTTGGTGGTCATCCTTTCCCTGATGACCCTTCTTCCTGAAACCTACTAACCTGCCTACATTCAATGTAAACGTTAGATTCCAGTTTGAGTTGCCATTAACCATCAAAACCAACTTGGGGCCTAGATGCTCTTTCAATCAAGGAAGGAATAATCACAGCTGAACCATCTATGCATGTTATACAGCTAGGAATAATCGCTGCTAGCACTAACAAAAGCACAAAACATGCATGATTATACACTTTCGTACCTTGTCCTGAAGTTCCAACTACCGAGAAAAGATGTTCCTTGTTCCTGAACCCCAAATTCGCCTTAATAATGAAAGGAAAAAACCATAAATTCTCAGGGCCACACAGTCTTATACTCTCTCAGGTAATACATGAATCAATATATTGATATATATCAGAAAGAAACTCCAGCTGAGGAGGCAATAATATGCTTCTTACTGAACACTTTCATATTGACTTGCACTATCTTTTATAGATCATACTCTTTAAATCAAGTCAGAAGATCGCACCTGCTTTACCTTTCCAAAATGGAGAAAATTAAATGGAAGAAAACAATTTTCTGACATGTACATTATCTGTTTTCATAAGATGCATCTGTATTCTTTTTGTTATCAGTTAGTGCTTTGCAACATTTTAATATCCAGGGAACAAAATTTTGGTGCATCAGGTAATTAAGTAGAGGTAGTAGTAAATAGCGGGCTCTATAATCTACATTGCTCTGCCTGCAAAATAATTACATCCAAAGTAGAACTCTGTACCGTGTACTCTTTAAAGATTAAACATGAACTCTGTACTCTTGGTGAAAATTAGATCCAAAGCAGACTAAGAATCAAATCTTACTCCCTACCAGTCTTGGTGAAAATTAAACATGATTGAGCTTTCTGTATGCAGAGTTGAGACAATTTATTTTATTTTTCAACAGACCAGAAACAGTAATATTCCTCCTTGACAGATCGCCATATCACTACACATATATGCAAATTTCCAGCTAAATACTGAAAACTTTCAGACAAAAACATAAAACTACCATACGCTTAAATGCTTCATCACACTGAATTTTGCATGCCCAACAGCAGAAATTTGTGATGCTATAAGAATATACTACTTATAAACAGAGGAAGACGCAAAGACTTCACCAGCGGCAGAGCAGTCGTTGTCGGCCGATGTCGCGTGAGATCTGGCCGGGGACGGGGAAGCGGTGGAAGCGGGGAAGTGACGGAGGCGGGAAGCGGCGGAGGTGGAGAACGGTGGCATTGCTCTTGCCCTACACCAGAGAAGAATGCTCTACGCCGCCGCCACCCTCTTCTCCGAGCTCTCGTCGTCGTTGGGTCTCTGGCAGCATGTTCTCGGCGGCTCCTTGGCAGCGGATCCCTGACGTTGGGTTGAGCGTCAGATCTAATCGCCGGGGATGGGGACGGGGAAGAGGTGGAGCCGAGGAAGCGGCGGAGGCAGGGAAGCCAGGGAGGGAGGAGAGAGCTCGGCCAAGGGCAGCGTTGCTCCGGCCGCTGCCACCCACTTCTTCGTGCTCCAGCCGTGAATGGGATCGAGGAGGAGCAGCGAATGGGATCGAGGCCGCGGACAAGAGCCTGACTTCTGTCGAATATTTTTCGTGGCCTGCTTCGACCCGTAAATATTTTCGGTTGTAAGTGACCGAAACAGAGGTAAATAAAAATAAAAAAGGGCTTTCAAATAGTAATTTTTAATCCGGCTCAAAATACTTTACAGAACATCAGTTATACTGATTTTGGACCGAAAATAACTCTTTCAAACAGGCCCTTATAATATGTTTACAAAGGTAACCATTTCCGGGACTTCTAAACAGGGTCTAAAGAAAGAAACCAGAAAATAAAGACAGTCGACAGAAACAGCAACCCACAGAAACCGACCCGCTTCCTTCCCCCGTCCCACGCCTCTGCCCGCGGCCGCTTCCCTCCCCCCTCCCACCCGGATCTCGCGCGCGGCGGAGATAACACATAGTCCCACCTCCTTCCAGAAGCTTTCTTTCTCACCCACCCCCTCTTCCGCGCGGATGAGTGGAACCTTGGGGCCCCTCCCCTACTCGATGCGCGATGTGGACGGCGGCGTCTACAACAACGCCAAGTTCCGGCACCGATCTCGCCTCAAGGTGCTCCCGGTCCAGGCCCCCATTTCCTTTTGCAACAATAGCTGCCGAGATTGGCCTGCGATAAAACCTGGTCTCCCTGGATCTCGAATCCGCGCCTTTCGTTTGATTCGATCGGTCTATGTTTGTTCGAGGAAGTGAGAGTGCGGAAATTTGGTTGATTTTGAGGGGTTCGTGACATCGGATCTGTGGGTTTAGCTACTGCTGAATCCGTATTGGTTAAGTATAATCATCTGCCCCTTGGAGTGTCGGATCGGATTAGACGTGTTGATGTGGTTGTTTTGGTCCCTGTGGCGACCGGTCTTGAGCTGCTTCTCTTGGTTTTTCAATCTGTTCGAGGTGGTGGCTGCGTTGTGATCAAGAGTTGTGTGTTAAAGAATTCAAAGTTTGTACAATATTGTATCATCGCTGATGGTTTTGTCGACCTAAAAGAATCAGATGGCTACCACGGGTATCATAACTTTTGTGTCTTGCCATTACTGGAGTTAGATACTGCGAGTTAATTGAATTCTAGGACTATATCAGATCACAGCTCGAATTATTTATAAATCATGCCATTAGATTTTGAATTAGTTCTATCAAATCTGCAATGTGTGAACACGTTTGGTGATATAAGTAAATTCACTGTAAATAGCATTGGGAGCATAGTTAAAGTATTTTTTTTGGTTCACTGGACTAAAATCGACACATTTTTGTTTTGTTTTTCTTAACTCATACTAGGATTTTATAGTGTATGTTGGTAAACCTCATTTCATAGTCTCTACATCTACCAGATGAACGGTTGTATAATTGAAAGACAATGTTTCTGTCCTTTCTGATAATGGAGCATATTCTTTGATAGTATATGCTAATTCACATCAGTTTCCACCTCTTGCAATATGAAATGTATATATTGTTGTTATGTGCATATTAGTTCTTTACTCTAAGGTTCTTATTTCTCCTGTGTAGATGGTTACTCAGGCTCTGATCACTAACAGCAGCAAGTACCAATGTGGAGAGTTCACCCTTGGAAAATTCTTGAGTCTTTTAATGGTTTCTGGCTTAATATACTTGCTTGTGCACAAAAGTTCGGAGGGTTTTGTATCTGGTGAGCTCCATGACAAAGTAGAGAGTAGACATGCCACTAGAGATTCTCCCAATATCCGTACATTTTGGAGAAAGCTACCAAGGCTACCTCCACGCCTTCCTCCAAATGAAATGTATAAAAATAGTTCAGTACTTCACCAGTCTCCTCCATCTGAATGGACATCCAGGCAGAAGAGAGTTAAGGAAGCGTTCGAACATGCATGGTCTGGCTACCGAAATTATGCGATGGGTTATGATGAGCTTATGCCTTTGAGCCGCAGAGGTGTAGATGGATTAGGAGGTCTAGGGGCTACTGTTGTGGATTCTTTAGACACTGCAATAATAATGGGTGCTGATGATATTGTTTCTGAAGCATCAAAATGGATTGAAGAGAACCTAATGAAAAGGATCAGTGAGAAAGGACAGGTCAATTTATTTGAAACTACTATCCGTGTCTTGGGAGGGCTTCTTAGTGCATACCATTTGAATGGCGGGGACCAAGCAGGAGGAGGTGACTCTGGGATATCAGTAACACCTAATAAGACTAATCCAGAGCGTCTTTTGGAAGTTTCAAAGGATTTAGCGGACAGGTTATTAATAGCTTTTACATCAAGCCCAACAGCTATACCTTTAAGTGACGTTGTTCTTCATGATCGCTCTGCACATGAAGCCCCTGATGGGTTAAGCAGTACCTCTGAGGCTACAACATTGCAACTGGAGTTCAGTTACCTTAGCAAAATATCAGGAGATCCGAAGTATGACTTCGAGGCAATGAAAGTGTTAGAGCATATGCGAACACTCCCAACTGCGGAGGGTCTGGTGCCTATTTACATTAAGTATGCATTGCTTCAACCTTCTATCTTTTGGAACTAAGTTAATTTTGTTCGCCATCTTATCCCATTGCACTTTTCTTGTCATCAGAAACATTAGATTGCTGAGGAATTATTATGTTCTCATTCTTTCTTTTTGTATGCAGTCCCTCCTCTGGTCAGTTTAGCGGAGAGAATATTCGATTAGGATCTCGTGGTGACAGTTACTATGAGTACCTATTAAAAGTTTGGGTTCAGCAAGAAAAATACCGTAACACTAGTTTGAAGTATCTATTTGAAATGTATATGGAAGCGATGAGAGGGGTCAAGCATCTTCTTGTTCGAAAAACTACTCCAAATGGGTTGGTTTTTGTTGGGGAGCTTCCCAATGGACGAAATGGTGGTTTTAGCCCTAAAATGGATCACCTGGTATGCAACTCATTGAGCATCTACCCTTTTTTTCCTGTAATAAGGACCAGACCATCTGTGTGATCTTTTATTTTCCTGAGGCTTTTACCTTACTCGTGACGTGCACTGCTTAGTGTTCCTTGACATTTAATGATGGAATGTCTGCATTCTGTAGGTTTGTTTTCTTCCTGGTACCCTTGCTCTGGGCGCAACAAAGGGTCTCACCAAGAAAAAGGCTCTCAAAAGTAATCTTCTAACTATTGAAGACATACAAAATCTGCAGCTTGCTGAAGATCTGGCTAAAACTTGTGTTGAAATGTACTTTGTGACTTCTACCGGACTTGCTCCGGAAATTGCTTATTTTCACATTGAGGTAAGCAGTTGAATGAGTTATGGAGTGTCCTGACATACTTCCATGAGCTATGCACATAACCTTTTATTTTTAACATCCATTTTGGGTGTGGTTTTTACAGGGTAGTCCTGAAGGGCGACCTGATGGGGCCAACAAAAGTTCTGAATATATTAATGATATCACAATTAAACCGCTTGATCGTCACAACCTTTTACGCCCAGAGACCGTGGAATCACTATTTGTTTTGCATAGAATCACAGAGGATCTGAAGTAAGATTCTGTGGTCTTTTATAATCTTCAGGTTGCCTATTTTTCAATTTGCCTTATCTCTTATGTTCCGTTTTTGTGCACAGGTATAGGGAGTGGGGTTGGCAAATTTTTCAGGCCTTTGAGAAGTATACAAAAGTTGATTCTGGTGGTTATACATCACTGGATGATGTCACTAGCCTACCTCCTCCGAGGAGAGACAAGATGGAAACTTTCTTCCTTGGGGAAACATTGAAATACTTGTATTTGCTGTTTGGTGAAAGCAATATCCTTCCTCTAGATAAGTATGTATTCAATACAGAGGCCCACCCACTTCCAGTCATCCAGTCTGTGGAACAGGCCTCACATTATGTATAGATTACTGATGTATTACTGTTGTACTTAGTGTAGTATCTTGAGAAAAGTCAGCTAACAGACGCTTGATAAATGTGAGAAATATGTTTGCGGACAAGAGGTTCAACTAGTGAGATCCAGTTACATGTCAATAGCCTTCTGGATGGTTGTGATTGTGCCGCATGGGCATGAGGTGGCATCAGAATCATTCTTGGAAGCAAGCTCATAGATGGTGTTATCTTTATAGTGAATTTGGAGATTTGTACTTGTATCTTTTGGAAGGTCATCAAACCTCTCCAATCTGTTCAATGTAAACTTACAATTTTGAAGTTACTTAGTGGTTACACCAAGACTTTATCTTCATTGAATCTACTATGCTGTGTCAGCCATCCCATCCTCTTGTTCAATATCCTACCAAGTTGGTCGGTGCCACCTGGTGAGTGCAGCTGCTATCCTTAAGCTTCTTATCATCTCCAGTTGTTGCTTACTCATAGCCCTTTGCACAGTTAATGTCTTCCGCTTCCTCTGTGTTATGTTTGCATTGTACTATAAAAGATGATTGGCATCTCAAAATACTGCAATATCTTCAAATTGGATAGTCTTGATTGGCCAGCCGCCAGCATCTTATTACATTAGTTGTCAAACTTTTGACTGCTAGACATGCGTGGCAAATAGTATTAAAATAAACCAAGAATTTTTTGTAACTTTCTGACACCCTGGTTTAACTGTACTGTATCTTGATACTGCTGGCCCTTTCCAGTTTTGAAATAGCGAAGGGCACTAGTTTCTTCTCATTGCATGAACATTATCTAAGGAGTTGACATTATTCTGAGACTTGTATCAAAGAACTTGCATAATAGCCATTGAATTATAGTGTCATGGTCACTTATTAGGTTCAATTCTGAATAAACTTTTAGCCGTATAGTGGTAAATTATCTCTCATTTTGCTCAATTGTAATTAAATCTTTCATGCTCAGTTCCAATGTTACAGTAGGCTTATTTCTTAAAGGAATGTTCAGTATTTGTCCTCAGCAGTAGTTAATCTTTCATGTAATATTTGCATCAGGGTACTCCAGTAACTCGTAAATGTACCACAAGCTGGTACTTATCAGCCTATGCATTATCCATAAGTTTGTATGTGGTGTCCAAATTTCTGCTCCACATGGTCCAGACTCCAGGTGGTTATAATTATAATTGAACCATTCATATTATCTTACTTATGGATACTAATTTTTCCCTGTGATATATGAAAACCATGTGTTCATACTTCATAGCAATTCTGTTTGTTCATCATATGCACTCGAATCAAACAGTAATTACCATCCTTTGGAATTTCTTCCAAGGTATCCCTATATGCACACAAGTAACTGTGTATCCAGCATGCTTGCACTTTTGTGCCTTCGTTAATACATATGGATCACATTCTTTTTCTTGCTGAGTCAGCAAAGCTACCATTATTGTCTGGACTGCTGCTTTTTTAACCTGTATCAATAATCTGTGGAAGTTGCCCAGTTTTCACACTGCATGCATATTTCTGTGGGATCCTTACCTACTTTATATCTGTATGTAATTGCCATTTGTTTTTAGCTATGCCATTGCATCTCTTTCTCTCCTTAAAAGTCACCATAAACTTCTCTAGGACCATTTTTTTTTGTTTGTTGATGATCATCTGTCTTTACCTTTTGTTTTTTCAAATTTGCATCAATGTAGTTTTCCATTCTTGAACCTTCATTAAGATTTAGTCAAATTAATAGCTCGATCAAACAGATTTATTTGGACTCAATAATTGCATGTCTTTGATTTGAGTTGCCTAGTTCCTTGCAATGTTCATGTCTATCACAAAAGTTTTAACTATCCTTATTAACTATTTGTCCATTGCATATATGTAGCCTCTTCTTTTGAGAGAGAGAGAACTGCCTATGTTTATTTGATCAAAGATAAGAGTAGCTGTTAAAGAGTAAATTACTTTCATCTACACGTACTTTGACCAAACTATCACAGAACTATACTTCTAAAGTTTTCACAAACTACATGTTCTCTGACTACCTATCACAAAATTACACTTTAAATGAATTTCTACTCTATTCAACGAACTCGAACCGACTATGCCCACATGTAAGCTGTCACATGGTAATTTCTGTACCATGTTTACTTGACACATCACTGTCACTTGCCGGCTGACGTGGTAAAGGTGGGGTTGAGGAGCCATGTGTCAGGTGATGTGCCTTGGAAGCGTAGCTGTGAGGGCAGAACAGGGCCAAGGTCCCTGATCTCACGCTTGGTTGTGGAAGGGAAGGGTGCAGGGCTAGGGCATAGCCCAGCCGTGGAGAGAGTAGGAGAGTTGTGATTGCAGGAGAATTAGGTAATTCCTAATCCTTGCCTTTCTTTCATTGAGGGACCTAAGACCTTTTTATAGAGGTATAAACGTGATCCACAAGACACACCTTGTAGGACTTGGACACTAATCTATTTCGGTACAAACTCAGACACCTAACCTGATACGAATTATCCTAAGTTACCGAACTGAACTTCTCTTAGGAACCTTAGCTGCCACTGGTTGTCACCTGCACTGGAGCTGCCCCTTGGCCCTGCTGCTGCTCCGTTGCCCTAGGTCTCCTGGTGTAGTGGTTACCCCACATGACACCATGGGTTCCACGCTACCAGGATGACAATGCATTACTTATCCCACGTGGCAGCTCCATCCTAGTCAGTCACAGTAACAGGTGTGAATTACATTGTGTCGCTTATGGGTAGGCCGTGTCCCCAGGTGGATCTGGTTGTTGAAAGTCTGTTGGTTTGAATGAGAATTTGTGATAGTTTGGTCTATGTATGTGTTCTATGAAATTTAACCTTGGAAATACTGGTTGTTTTCTCCATCGCCTTAGTAGGGATTATGTGATTTAAACTTTATTTTATATCAAGTGACTGCACAATCATTAGCTTGTATGAGGTTACTGACAAGACATTATGCCATGATGATAGTAAATCAAGAAAGTACACAAGAAAGGCTGTCCATTATTAACTTGTTCTTAACCTTTGTCTTGCTGAACAATTTTCCTCTTTATCATGCTCATACTAAAATATTGGAAGTACTTTGCTTTTATTTCAGCAGATGCTTACTGGCGCATGCCCCGTGCTGCATTATTGCTTTTTCAAAATAGAAAAAAAATGTGAAAGTGTTGTAACGGCTTTCTTGTTCAATCCTGATAATTTTGACTTGTTTATTCTGTCAAGGGAAACGTCGAAAGACTATGCCATACATGTTTCTGGATCATGACAGTCACCAGAATTATAATGTGTGCAGTGTACTAAACAGTACTACTGTGACTAGTAAATAAATATCTGTTGGTACTTCAGTATGGAGTATGATATCTTCAGTTGTGGAAAGTACTTCACTTTAATTTCAACTACAGGTTTAAATTAGTTGAGTTGATTTGCGTACTCCATGAAACGTAGACTTTTCTTCGTCCAGAAAGAACTATACTTCCTTGGGAAGTATGTCAACGTTTCTATCTTTTAGGTAATGTCTTAATCCAGATGCAGGTAAGGGCTATCATTTTATCCTGAGTGCAATCAGGTGACATGTTTCTTATTGCAAACTCGAAGCCTGCTTGCATTTTATTCATTTTGGTATCATTGGAGATGGATTAATAACAAGCATGCTGACTGCTTTATATGAAATAATATGTAAATTGGAAGATACACTTCTATATGCATCATTACATGCATGCATGGTCGTGAATAACTGGAGAATCATCAAACATGCTTCTGTTCTTCCCACAGGCAATCAAATGACTGCATCTTTATTACCGTATTGAACAATCTCAATCAATCATGGAGGCACAGAACCATGGCAAAACCTCCTGCTACTAGTTGGGACTTGGTAGTGCAACTGCCAGCTTATTTAACCACGAGTCATGAGTTTATTGTGAACCATTTCCCTTGAATGCGAGGTATGCTATGTTTCTGTTGGGTTCTCTGCAAACTACATGCAAGTCACCAGTAGTCTCCCTAATTGGTTGTTAGGGTTGCAAGGGAGGCATGTACAACATTGTGACGTTAGCTGTCTTTTAGATTATCCACATAGGATTTAGGCCAGAAAAAATGTTTTGTAGAACCATGTAGCCATGGCTCTATGCGTCACTGCCATCGGATCTGTCACCGGGACGCGCCAATGTTCACGTTTAGCAGAGCCCTGCTAATCTGCTGTTCGCTACGACATCGGAATCTTTTAACTATGGGCGTGACTGAGGAGAGGCAAAGGCTGCAGCGTGCGAAGACTACAAAATGCATGTTCACTATTCACTGGCAGTGTGCAGAGTAAAAGAGTATTTTATTTACACCTCCCTCTCGCATGCACGTAGCTCGGGGCTTCTGAAAAGGATCAATTATATGAGGAGTACCAAGCCACTGAGTACATGAGTCAGCACAAAAGATATAAGTGAGTAATGTTTGTTCATTAACGGGTGATGTGCTAGTTAAACTTTTGTTGGTGGCACGATTGCGAGTTACTAGAAATCCATGGAAGTTCTGATAGAGTTAAGAGCTGGTAATCTCGTCGCTCAGGAACCAGAGATGAGAAAGCAATTTCTACCCTCTAAATCCGAAGGTTGAATGGGACATACTTGTAAGCCAGCCAACAATTAGAATTTCGCAAGATGTAGGTTGGATTTCATGAGCGCTGCAATCGGCGGAAGTGTTGCATGATTAAAGTGGTACACGCCTTTACCGCAATAACGATCCATGCCTTCTCATAGTTGATTTCAGGACAACAAGAATTCAGTGAATTATGCAAAAAATACAGATAAACGCGTAGGATGGACAGCTAGTGCAAAAACAGATGCAACGTGAGATCTACAGATACAGTCCCACGGATAAACGCCTCATCAGAAGCCATGGGAGAAGAAAAGCGTTCTGCCTGGGCTTTCACAACGGGTAAGCTGAGTAGATAACGCCAATTACGACAGCTCGGTTTATAAAAAATTGAAGCGCAGCTTGGCTTGCCGCATAGTGCGGTTCACTTCTGAGTCATTATCAAGAGTCCTGCTAATAGAGCTGAGAATAAGTTAATATAGCACCCATCCCGCCATGGCTCACAGAGCTGAAAATCCTTTTAGACGTGGTTGCCTCCCACACCGTTCGATCCCACATAAGTAGAAAGATTTGCTACGTCTGATATTTGCAAGATAACTATCTCGCATGCAACATTTCTTTTTCTATGCAATTCCGCTAAAACATTTTTTCTAGACGGTTCTAACATACAACATATGTAACATACAACAGATTCATGTTCAATGCAACAACATACAATATATGTAACATTTCAAATGAACGCATGCAACAACTTTATATTCGATGCAACGGATTACAATATATGCAACATAAAAATTAACTTATGCAATATAAAGAACATCTATGCAACATAGAAAGTTCAACATTTGCAACATTTACAACATGCACATAATCTATGCAACAAAATAAAACATGCATTATAACAATGATCTAGTTGTATGCAACAAAAAAAAATCTTGGACCTCAACAAAAAGGTAATACTGTTGCAACATCAAATCCCTATATGCAACAAATACTCCTACCTCAGAAGCATCTGTTCTTCCTCATGGCTATCTCGCTTGGAGCAACCATGTTTGTGGCCTGCACTTGCTTCGTCGCCACAGCCACTGGAGAGACCGAGCGATGCTGGGAGAGGTGTCGGCTATGCTGACCTCGGAGGTAGCAGGTCTCGGGTCGCTTCAACCACCGAGAAGGGCAAGGATATGCAGTGGCAAGGGTGCGGGACCTCGCACTGCTTCCACTAGTGAGGCACACATACAAAGGGGGTCGCTAGCGATGACAATCCGGCGGCAGCGAGATGAATTGCATGAAAAGAGAGAGAGAGTAGGTAGAGTACAGAGAGAAGCATAGCAAAGAAATGCATCTTGCCCTCTCGTCTCAATGGAAAAATCAAGAGGGATAAAGAACAACCACGTGATGCGGACCCTGCCACATTTGACTGTGTTGATCTGGATCACTCATTGGTATTAACATAGTTGGCATCGTGCGTGTCCTATAGAAGTAGCAGATTAGTTATCCAAAGTTAAGTGTTAGAGTTATAGTATGGAAAACTGAGAGAACAAGAGATGAATCCTTGTATTATCGAGCGCTGTTACACATATTTATATATGTATACGGGATGCAAGTTGCCACTATGAAGAGGTATCTCTTTTAAGGGTCATCAGCCAACTACTAATGGTAGTTTACCATCTCATTACATGTGCTTTATTCATAATACTCTCTCTTGATCAAATTTCATCATCCATGTACAGTGTGTTGAATACTCCTCTAAGAACTCTTGAGAAAAATATGAGGAGAAATATAATGATAATATATCATAGAAAACTCCTTTAAAACCTAGTGGGAAAAAGAAGGAGAAAATGATATGACATATGTGAACACTTGTATCAATATTGCCTCACAAACCTTTTACGAGAAATCATTTGGGAAAAACTCATAAAGGAAAATAGTACAATATTTATGATATGATGATCATTAACATGTTGTAATTCATGAGTTTACTCTCGCCGAGCCTTTCAAATCACGAAGTTGTCTCATACCAATTTCATGAACATATTTTTGAAATGTAGATGTTGGTAAGGACTTTGTGAATAGATCTGCTAGATTCTCACATGATTTTGTTTACAAATTTCTATCTCCCTATTTTTCTGTAATTTATGGGGATAAAATAATTTGTGAGCAATGTGTTTTGTGATATTGCTCTTTATATAACCTGGTTGCATCTGAGTAATACAAGCGGCATTATCTTCACAGATAATTGTAGGTGATTCTAATGAACTAATACCACTCTAAATGTGGTTAATCATTCTGCAAAGCCATACACATTCTCGTGATGCTTTAAATAAATCAATTATCTTAGAATGATTAGTGGAAGTAGCCACTAAAGTCTGTTTTGATGACTTCCATGAGAAGGTTGTACCACCATGTGAGAAAACGAAACCAGTCTATAATCTAGCGTCATGGGGATCAGATAAATAACTAGTATTAGTATATCCCTCCATAGTCATATCTTGATTATTTTGATAGAATAAACCAAGATCTTTTGTACCTGAAAAATATCTGAGGATATTCCTTACACCAACCATATGCTTTTTTGTTGGGGATGCACTTCATCTAGCTAATAAGTTAACCGCAAATTTAATGTCAGGTCAGGTATAGTTTGCAAGATACATAAGTGCTCCAATGGCACTGAGATAAGAAACTGCAGGTCCTAATATCTCTTCATCATCGTCCCTATGCCTGAATGGATCTTTATCCCTATCAAGAGATCGAACGACCATATGTGTCTTTGATGGATATGATTTACCCATATTGAAATTTTTCAATATTTTCTGGATATATGTCGACTGTTGTATAAGTATCCTGAGGGAAGATGCTCGAGTTGTAAACTCAAGTAAAATTTGGTTTTACCCAAATCTTTCATTTCAAATGTCGTCTTAAGATGATTATTTGCCTCTTATATGTCTTGTGTAGTTCCAATGATATTGAGATCATCCATATACACTGAGATAATACAAAATCTTGTTGAAGATTACTTTATGAACACACATGGGTAATCATCATTATTTGAGTAACCCTTCCGAAGAAGGAACTCAGTCAATCGGTTGTATCGCATTCTTCCTGACTGTTTTAAGCCGTAAAGTGACTTTTGAATTTTTATACAATATATATTGCGATTTGCTTTTGGATTCAAAATTTTAAGTCCTTCAAGAACTTTAACATAGATAACCAAATCGAGTGACCCATATAAGTATGCAGTCACTATATTCATCAACTTCATGGATAAATTTATTTATACTGCCAATGATATTAAGTATCGAAACGTAACTCCACTCATAGCATGAGAGTATGTTTCATCGTAATTATTGCCGGGTCTCTGCATGAACCATTGTGCTATAGATCTCGCTTTGTATCTCATCACCTCATTATTTTCATTTCTTTTTCAAATGAATACTCAGGAAAGACCTTATGAGGAGTAGGTATTACTGAGGTAAGTGCCTCTCTTTTCTTGAGCGAGCACAATTCAGGCTCGATTGCCTCCTTCCATTTGGACTAATCTAAGCATTTGAGGCACTCTGCCATGGACTTTGGTTCAGGATCCATTTGAAATTTTTTGGCAATTTTTGAGGAGAAATATATGTCCACAACTGTAGTCTTTCTGTTATATGATTATGCTTAATCAATGTAATTTATGGAAATTTCATTTACGCCTTCTAACTCCTCGTGATTTCCCACAACAACAGAGTCAAGCTGTTTCGATGCCCCAGCACCCAAATTTGTGCGCACATTTGTGCCGGGTAGTGAATGTTGAGCATCCAATAGGTGTTTATCAACCTGAGATCGAATTGCATTTACTGGTTAAGGAGGTAATGTTCTTTGTTTTCTGGACATTTTTGAAAAGCTGTGTCTTTGGTGACTAGGTTTCTCCCCCTCTTGCTCTCATTTGGGGAAGGAGTGGTTTTATTAGGTACGTCAACTCTTCTTGGCACATTGATCGCAGGAATATGTGATTTGGTAACACCTTTGTAATCAGAAAATTCATCTGGCAGATTATTTGCAATGTGACGTAAATTTATGATTCTTTGTACTTCTAATTCAGATTCTTAGTACATGAATCTAAAGACTGAATGCATGTGACATTCTGATCTATTTCCCGACATTTATTGTTGTACTGATCTCCACCTAAAAATTTTTCTCATCAAAAATGCAATCAGTGTATCAGGCTATGAATAAGTCCCTTGTGAGGGGCTCGAGGTATTTTATGAGACGAAGAATTACACCCCACATAGATGCCCAAATTTCTGTGAGGGCCCATTGAAGTACATTGAGTGGTGATATCGGTACGTACACAGCGCGACCAAATTGTCGCAGATGGGAAATACTTGGTTGATTTCCACTTAGTAACTACAACGGAGAAGCCGTATGATATGTAGTTGGTCAAATTTGGATTAATTCTGTGGCGTGTAATACCGCATGACCCCAACAAGATATTGGTAAATTGTAATTATGTAAGAGTGGTGGTGGAATTAATTTGACTCTTTATATAAGAGATTCAGCCAAACCATTCTGAATATGTACATAAGGTACTCAATGTTCCAGATTAATACCCAAAGCTAGGCAATAATCATTAAATGCACATGAAGTGAATTCAGTGGCATTATCCATTCTAACAGATTTTATCTTGTGTTTAGGATAATTTGCTCTTAATTTGATAATTTGAGCAATCATTTTTGCAAAAGCATGGTTCCTAGTGGATAAAAGGCACATGTGAGAACATCTTTTGGATACATCTATGAATACCATAAAGTATCTAAATGACCCAGATAATGACTAAATAGGACTACATATATCTCCGTGAATGCGCTCGAGGAAATTGAGTTGCTCATTTTAAATTTTAAGGTGAGAGGGCCTTAAAGTTAAATTCCCTCCAGCACATGTGGTGCACATAAAATCTGATGATTTTAGAAATTTTACAACTCTTAAGTTGTGACCAACAGAACTTTGAATAATCTTTCTCATCTTTCTAATTCTAGGATGACCAGGGCAATCATCCCAACTCTTGACTTCTTCAAGATTCTAAAAAATTATTTTGTACACAACATGTGATTTTGGTCCGATCTATGTATAGTACAATCTAGATGATAAAGAATGAATTTTCTCAAGCACTTGTTTTGCATATCCATTCGACTGAGTTATGAATAGATTTTCATCATTGCTCTCAGCACTAATTTCCACATAGAAACCATTTCTACAGATATGTTTAAAGCTAAGTAGGGTACGTGTGGAATCGAGATACATGAGTGCATCCTCGATTACCATTTTTGTACCCACGGGGAGAATAATTGTGGCTTGATCCGAACCCACAATTATTGCATCGCATCCAGCAATACTCA